>PITA01016235.1:0-47262 GCA_004023965.1 Spilogale gracilis
TGACAGAGAGAAACACAGCTAGAGAGGGAACACAAGCAGGGGGAGTGAGAGAGGGAGAAGCAGGCTTCCTGCCGAGCAGGGAGCCCTTTGTGGGACTCGATCCCAGGTCTCCGGGATCATGACCTGGGCTGAAGGCAGCTGCTTAAACAACTGAGCCACCCGGGCGCCCCGATACCTCCCCATCTTTTAAGCCCTTGGGCTGATCTGAAGCCTGATTTTGGGAGAACATGGTCTCCCTGGGGCAGCTTGTTCTTAAAGACATCTGATGGGTAAGTCACAGCTTTTTCTTTCCAAATGGGGAGAAGTTGTCTCCAGCCAAACTTATGGAGGGCTCTGTAACACTACTAGCCTTACACATGGCCTTCAGGAGAGTTAGACCGCCTGAATCCAATCCTGGTTCAATCACTCTAGGCTGTCACTTTCAGCAAGTTTCTTTCCTTTTCTCCTGACTCTTAGTGTTCTCATTTGTGAGAGGGAGAGAGGATAAAAACAGCAATCCTCGAAGGGCTCCTCTGGGGATTAAATGAGGTAATCCCTACTACAAGTGGAATACAGTACCTACAGCGATCAATGCTTTGTAAGCGTAGTGAACACATTTAGTACTTACAGTTCTTTGATCCACAGAAAGGAGCCCATGGCTTAATAGAGTAGGTGTAACCCTATTCCCTGCCCTTAAGCAGGCAGGATTTGGTCATCAAGTCAATGCGGCAGGAGGAGAAAGAATGCTGCAGTCATCTCTGGGACTGCTGCTCTCAGCAATGGGTCATCATTAATGGGCTTTGGGGAGTCCTGGGCTGAGAAGGGGGAGTATGTGCCTGAGTGTTTAGCAGACTTGGCCCTGGTAGGTGGTTCCCAGGCTCCCTTCTCAGTGCCAAAGCAGAGAGGCTGTGAGGACTACCAAGTTCTTCTTATTGTGATGTGTTTATGGCAATGTTAACCTCAAAAATAAATGCTGCCAGTTATTTTATCAGCAAAAGATGGGTCTATTTAAGAAAGAAAAAGAATTGCAGCCCAGAACAAACAAGCTGTGCAGCAAAACCATAGGCAAGTCCCAGGAACATAAGAGGGGCATGCCTTTTTAAGGAGGAAAGGGGGAAGTTGGGAAAGCTGTAAGAAACTGAAAGTTCACTGGAGTAAACTAGGAGTTTGAAGTATGGTGGTTTTTCACTGGTGGAGCTGCTACTGGGGGTTAAGGAAAGCGTCTCTTCTTCCAACTGGAATAATAGAGTAGTGTCCACCTTAAGTCAGTGTAAGGTCAAGTCCGTCTCTTCCTGTTGGGTCTGCAATTGACTGAAGGTGGTACGGTGTGAAAGCCCCTCCCCCGCAAATCTCATAACTCCATTTTAGTGAGGCTTCCCATTATTAATTTTCACATTCATCTACAGTAAAATCTGTAGATCATTTATGAACTTTGTTTCCATTTTCATGCAGCTAGTCCTCTTCAGCCAGGCTATATGTAGTCCAGAAGGAGTTTGCCAAGCAGAGGTTCTTCTTCTCCAAATCTAGGAAGCTCTGAGAGGAAGGCCAGGAAAGGAGCAGCAGGTGAGGATGATGGTCTACAGTCTCGCATTCTCCTTTAGGCCACAATCATGAGAGAGAAAGACTAGGGTCAGACTTGAACTACTCAAATGCATGAGATCTTGAGTCCCAGGACCTCTGGGGTCTAAATGTTCTTACCTCTGATCTTCCCTGATGCATCCACAGTCTAATAAAATCTGTCTCCCTGATGGAACTTTTTAGTCCACAGAAAGCATGGGGAGGATGACTAGCCATATGGGATAGAGGAAGTCACTTCTGCTGGTCCTTGTCCATTTAACCTTTATAGGATTCTAACAGTGATTTATTTTGTTTGTTAAATTTATGCCAACCTAACGTAAGGTACTGTGATGTAAGGCTTAAAAATGGTTCAAGGCTCAATGTGAAACATACCTGAGTCTGATCTTGACTCTGACACATACCAACTATGGACACTGAGCCTGAGTCCTCTCTGCCACACAAGGAGGATAATGACTTTCACAACTGTCCCCTAGGAAGAGTCAGTGAGGTGATGTATTGCGTGTTAAACACAGTGTCAAGTTTAATTCCAGATAACCTCCTCCTCTCCCTCTCATCTCTTAATTCATTGTGGTTTTCTCTGTCTCTTTCAGGATCTTTGAGAAATGATGGTCCATGATCACAAGAGAGTAAAAGGGCATGCCAGTAAGGGAATGAGCTGTGTGAGATGGGGGAGCCAAGCACAACATCTTCATATCTGAAGTAGACACCACTGGTCTCCTGCTTAAAAGAAATGTATCTCCCCAGCTACTCAAGGGGCCAGGTCCTCCACGTCAAGCTACATAAAGGTTATTAGAGAGAGAAGCCTGGAAAAGTTGTTCCCTGATACCAATGAGACGGGCCACAGATTAGAAGGGACAGGGATTTAGTCAAAGAGATGAAGGTTAGATTCCAGGAAGCTTTGCAGACAGGAGAAAGAGTGAAGTATTGTCATGTATGTGATTGGAAGAAGTGGTACCCTCCCCCAGAGGGTTACAACGTAAGGTTCACATACATGGACTGAAGAGAGGTTTCCATAAGGAGATAGGGGCTGAATTTCCAAGGCACTTAGCCACCTGAGAAATCTGTCAATGACTCTTCAAAGACGCAAAGTCATGGCTCTCATCAACTAGGGAACCATCTTAACTTACTCACTCTGCACGCAGAATGAAGGTCCTAGAAGCCCCAGGCTTATAGAGTGGCAAAGGCTGACCAGCTAGAAGGCACACTCTCTGACTTCTGGTCTCTTTACATGGAAGGCAGAATCCAATGGACTTACCGATTTGTGTCTAGTGAATAGAATACAGTAGAAACAATGGGACATCACTTCTAAGATTAGGTTGCAAAGAAGACTGAAGCTTCATTTTAGACTCTTTCCTCTCTAAAGAGGCATTCAGTAAAGATGTGATGATTGACACAGGATTTGTTCCCTCCATAAACTGGCACTTTGGTAGGAGAGGGAAAAATGATGCAGACCTATGTGTCACCTCTGAGGTGAGGGTAGAGGAAGATGCCCAGTAAGCAGTGAAATTCTCTGAATCTGGAACTTTTTGGGCAACATGCACATGCACATACATGACTTCAGTTTCCCCACCCCCACTCTAAGAACATAAAGTCATCTAGTCTAAGCTGCTGTCCTCAAAAGTAGTACGTCAACTGTTTGCTCAGTAGTCAGAATAATCAAAGCAGCCCAGTCTCTGCCTCAGCTGGGTGAGGGAGAAAGGCTGGGGGCTAGGTTCACCAGCTGGGAGAACCCTGTTAGTCTACTGGCTTCGTGCTCACCCTGAATGACAAAGCACCAGCAAAGGCCAGGCTGCCCCTGAGGCATCTGACCTTTGCATCCCTGGAGTCTGTGGTCTTAAGGGAAGAATGACATAATGGCCTTCTGTTCTTAGTTAGACTAAGCTGGGCTAATGGGAGAATTGTGAATACTCTGGGGTGAGCAAGTGTCCTCTGGAGGTCAACTTGTCCATTCTCCTACCTCCAGGAAGGGCAGCTAATTATCAATTTAGTAGGTCAGAGATACAATGAAGAGAAGGTGAGTTTGATTCTGGTGTCAGATGTAGGATGTATAGGAAGGAAAATTCTAGTTTACTTGGTCAATAATCTGGTACTTCATATCCACCGTAGTCAATTCTTCCTGCCTCTGTTTTCATTATTGGGTCCCTGTTTCAACCCATGTCTTCTTATCTGTCTGAGGTTCAGTTGATTCTGAGGACAAAAGCCTTAATACCCATTAAATAATTGCTTTTTGTCTCTGCCACACTCACAATTTTTCAGATTTATCTTTATCTTGAAGATTTTCATTAAGAACAGAATTTTCCTTCCTAATGTCTGGGCAACATACACAGTGGGGAGGTGATGGCAAATACAGAAATTAGGAATTCAGAAACTTCAATGCCGGGAGGATTTTCTGGTTTTAAGCCTCTTTCTCTGCCACATGAAGAGTTTGGGTAACTGAGAAAGCTCTGAGGAGGTGGGTCATGTGGCGAAGATCACCCAGGTAAGGGTAGGTCCGAGTCTAATACCTTGACTTTAGCCCTCTGGTCTCATGGTCTTTCCAAAGCTTTGAGTTTCCTAGCCCTGGAATTATATACAAAATATGACTGCTTGTTTTTCTAGAGACAGAAAAAAATTCTATTCCTAAAAAATAAAGAAGAGTTGAAAAGCTCTTTGGGCTCATTAAACAGGCTATTAGAAGGTTCCTTGAACTTCAAATAACTCTTACCAAATAACATTTTGATGAGTTAAGTGTAAATGAATCAGAAACATATGGATAAAATTTCCTTGAAAATACACAAGGGTTTTAGAATCAAAGAGAGCTACCCTCACCCCCAGCCCATTCCCTTCCCCTTTGGCTCTGGGTTTGGGTGTTGGGAACTTCCTCCCCAACATGGACTCACTGATGGGACTGCCCACCCACTGGCCACCCAGTATGCTCCCAGTTTCTTCCCTGGAATTCCGCCTCATCTCCTATGGCTTAGTGGCCAAGTGGCTGAGGAGTGCTGAGAGAAGAAAGGCCAACTGGTGAGAGAGACAGATGGGAGAAAGAAGAAGATGCAGGGAGTAGGCAACCCAAGTGCTTAGAAAACCAGTCACAAGCTGTGTGCAAGGAAGGATGGCATTTGTGGCTACAGGCTGGCTTCAGATTTGGGGCTCTTTGAAAAGCAGTTTGTAATATTTTCTTTCTTTCTAAGCAACAGGAAATTTTCTTGATCCATGCTCAGTTTTGTGTTTTCCAGGTTGCTACGGTTTTCTGGAGCTTGCTCCTAAGTCTCTGTAGGGTCTGGGACAGACAATATTGAATTCCCCAAGATGAGGCACTTATGAATGGAAATCATGTCTCCAGACTGCCTCAACTTCTAGAAGCACCTTTCTCTTGCTTCCTACAAATTCACCCTACTTTTCTGTGCCAGGAAAAAGTGTCCCAGAGTAGATGAAATAACCCTTCTGTATATGTGGGAGTTCTGCACCACAAGAGTTTCCTGGTGCACAGTCCTGGAGCTAAGCAGTGTCTGCAGGGTGGTCCAGTTCCCTCTCTCTTCATAACTTCCTCATCTCTGCTGGATGGCTGTTGCCCTGGCAAAGCAGTAAAGGTGTCTAGTAACAGACTCCATGCAAAGGGGTGAATATTTTACTCTTTATACTACATGCTTAGTTTATATTACTCCAAAGCATTCCTTAAATCCAGGATTTGGGGGCAAGAGTTGGTTTGTGAGGTGATTCCAGCAGCATGGTAAGGAAGAGGAGTAGTATGATGGGGAAAGGAGGAAAGTCAATAAAATGTGTGTGTGTAAATAAGTGGGTTGCCTGTGTAAACAACTGGGTTTAGTAGTGGTGGGGACCTTCTAAGAGATACTCACCTCATAAGGAAGCCAGACTATTCTTCCACCAACTGTCACTGCTCACTACTGACTTCCAGAGCATTGGCTCCCTAGAGCTTTTGGCCAACTCTATGTGGGGCAAATCAAGTTCCTGGAGCCACAGAAAGCCTTGGGATAGAGAGATGATGGTGACTGGGGCGGGAAGAAGTTGGAGTATGGCTGGCTTTTGAGAGGCAGATGGGATTATGGTCAGGACTTGGTTCATTTTCTCCCACAAATACCTTGAATATGCTCCCACTCCCCTCTTCCTGCCCCTTCACACTGACAGTGCTCCCACGCCCCAGTCGGCTAAAGTTTGGGATGTAGGAAGGAAGTGGGGGTGTAAAATGAAGCAGGTGCCCCCACTCCTGAGCATTGGTTTGTGGATACCAGAGAGTCAATAGGGTAAATGTGTGTTTGCACTGCTTGCCAGGCTGTTGGGCCCAAGGGTGGCCATGCTTATAGGCCCCATAGATCTGCTGAAAAATGGAACAGGGGCTGAGTTTAAGCATGTCAAGCTTGGCACAGTCATCTAAAACCTTGATATGAGTCTTTATTTTCCCTCTCACTCTTCCTGTGAACACTGGTCAGAGCCCAGCTGTTTCTCTGAGAGGTCCAGGGAAGAGCAAGAGAGGAAAGTGGGCTAGTGCTATCAAATTCAGACTGTCTGATGTGGTAAATCGTGTTATGCCAACAGGTGTAGTTTGGGGTGTTACATGTTCAGAGAGTATAAGAAAGGGGAGAAGTGGGACAGCCAGACTGAAAGTTGTGAGGTGGGCAGTTTTATCTTTAAAAGGCTCTTGTCCAGATGTAATGGTTTCTGAGAGGCCTCTCTGTCCTATAAGCCTAAAGCGTCTTTATCATGCAACACTGAAGTCCTTTTTTAAGGCCATTACATTGACCTACTCTTTATTTCTCCAGTGTTATAGTATGCCTATTAGCCCTATTAAAAAAGCCAAAAGCTTTCAAAGGCCAGAGGCAGCCTCACCCTTCTTCTTGAAGGTGACTGAGTTGAATGGGTGGATTGGCAGTGGGCCCTAAGGGGAATTTCCACCAGGTGAGCAGCCCTTAGTTCTGGGTCATTGAGTCAGAAAAGAAAAAGGAACGAGAGGGGAGATCACCAGGAGTGGGATGAGAAAAGAAAGTATGGTACCATGCTCATCTCCTCCTCTCTCTCCTTCCTAGATGATTCACACCACCATCACTTCCCATCTATGACCCCTAGGCTCAGAGCCATCCCAAGGCCCTTTCCTGACTAGCTCAGCTGGAAACAGATGTAGACTGACAGATGTCTCCTTCAGGAACTGTGACCTCTTCACACCCATACTAGGGCAGCCACTCCCTTCCAGGCTGGTGGAAAGAACAACACTTCACAGATCTTTCCCAAGACGCTGGCCTGGGGCCCTGTGATCTCTCCAGCACTAGGCATTGTCTCCCCAGCTCTCACCTCCTACCTCTCACACTCCACAGTCTACCCCTGTGGTGGCTGCCCTCCCTTCTCATGGAAGCCCCTTGCCCACATTTCCTTCAGTCCTGTTGGCTCCCAGTGTCTTAGCATGACTTCTTGCCACCAGGTGCTCTTCTGACCTCCTCGCTCACTCATCTTGCTGTGACAAATTGGGTAAGTGGTGCATCCTCTCTGGAGGCTTCTTCCACCATCCAGTGCCACACCTCTGCCTGATTTTCCTCTGTTAGCAATGTCTCTTTCCACTTCTCAAGGTGATAACAAGAAGCCAACAAGTCTATCTGGATGAAAGTGAATTGGAAACCACAAAATCTCCAGAATTTAAAAGATTATGGAATCCATTTTGACAGAGAAGAAAATGTAAGTTCTAAGAAGTTTGTCCATTCTGTGGTGGACAGAGGACTAGGCTCCTTCTGGTTCATGGTGGTCACTCCTTCCTGTGCTTGGAATGCTTGGAGGAGCTCGGTGAAGTGCAGATTCTCGGGACCTTTTAAGAAGCTCCATCTGGGGGGTCTGAGGAATCTAAATTTGAAACCCAGGTCCCAGGGAGATTTGATGCAGAAGGTCATGTTAACCAAACTCTCATCAAGGCTGTCTGACTCCTGGCCTGTTGCTTTGACCGTCATCTGCCCATACCTAGGTCAGCTTTTGCTTGATCCTGGCTGTATATTTGTCAGTCCATTTTCTATTTTCCAAAGGACTGGGCTTGGAGCTCAGGCTTATGAACTAATAGTGAAGAAGTAATCGGTGGCTGGCTCCTCAAAAACAACTTCTGAGACTTTGGAGGGTGAAGTCAGAGTTCTCAAGGCCGGTGCCGGCAAAGGAGTGAGGAGAACATGCCCTGCCCCCCAACATGGCTGAGGAAGCCTCTCTGAGCACAGGTGACTGAGGGCCATTAACACTGTCCTCTAGGCCAGCTATGAAGGGCTAGGGAAACTGACAATGGCTCCCTCCCTTTCCACACCCATCCTTCGCAGGCTTTTCATCAGCTCCTGCTTTCCCAGCATTTAGTGTTTCCACCTAATACCCATTTACAGAATCTTCCCAGGGCTTGTGTGGCACTGTTCCTTGCTCACCTGTGGGATCTTCCCCTGAATGCCCCAGGGGCTTTCCAGGGCAGTGGTGGGGCTGGAAAATCTCCCAGTATTGGCGGGGAGTCAGTTCTCAGACGTGCAGGGAAGCAGCTGGATGAAGGTGTTGTGAGCTGATACTAACAACATGATAGGAGATTGCCAGTTCTCCAAGGTCAGCCAGGCCCAGGGTGGAGGGAGCCAGGAAGGAGCCAAACAGCTGGGAGGACCAGCCATGGGAGGGGCAGGACATCTGCTGTGGACAGTGATAAGGCAGACAGGAAGACGGGGGACCTGAAGTTGGGTTCTTGTCCTGGAGGAGCTCCTGCAGGAGCCGGCTGTGTGTCTCCCAAGGATGCCTCACTTCCATGGGCCTCTACTTGACTGAGGGGGTGGGGGCCACACATCTTTAAAGAAAGCTGATGGGCCATGGGGGTACTTGGATGGCTAAGTCAGTTAAGCAGCGGGCCCTTGGTTTTAGCTGAGCTCATAATCTCGGGGTCATGGGATTGAGCCTCATGTCAGACTCTGTGCCGAGCATGGAGTCTGCTGGAGATTCTCTCTCTGCTTCTCCCTTTGCCCCCCCCCCCCACTCATGTGCTTCCCCTCTAAAATGGATAAATAAAATCATTTAAAGAAAGCTGATGGGCCTCAATCAAGGCTTCTCAAAATGTTTTCTATGGAGAGAGGTTTCTGCTGCTAGAGCAACCTTCTGAAGAGATTGAAAGGAGTGGTATCTTGATCACAGTCACTCACTTTCCTGCTTTCAGTCACCCCAGGGGTTCCTTGGGGGGAATTTCTGGCTTTTTCCTGAGCTGAAGAGGACCTTTGATCTGGTCCAGTGGTTTTCAGTGAGTAAGCACACCATCACCATGACTCTCCCCCTGGCTGTGGTAGGTCAACCAGCCAAGGATGGGACAGTGATTGGTGGTCCAAAGGCCTGAGGCAACGAGGGCTTCAGGGCGGGCTAGGCTCATGAGTCGGCTTGGAAAGTGGGTGTCTAGTGTTTCCAGAGCACCAGAAAATACCCCAGTGGTGCACAGTGTCTGAGATGCTGAGTTTTTCACTGCTATGCACAGTACCATGACTCATAATTTCTTATTAGATGAGCTAATGAACACATTTATTTATTTACTGGGTCCTGATGACTTCCCGTCTGTGAATCCTCAAAGAAAAACCTTTGTGCTGTAAGTTGCTCCAGCTGACGTTTTAGCTGGGCTTAGCTTTTCCGGTCACTTTTCACCCTTCTTTCTAGGCAGCTGGCTCAGTAAGCGGTTCTGGGGAAGAATGGGAGATGTGCAGTGGGCCAGGGATTGGGGGCAGAAGAGTGGCAGGCAGATGGGAGGAGCACGCTCCTCAGTAAAGGCATTTCCCCTTACGGACGATTGGGAGACATGCTGCCTCGATGTCCCTTTTGGGAAGGGTCTGCTGCCCAGCTGTGGGTGTGCAGTCAGTAGACAGTTTCTAGCTGTCAGCTCCATCAGGGCCAGATTCAGCCACAAGCAATTTTGTGGAAGGTCACCCACTTGTTCCCACCTCCAGTGACTGAGCAAGATGGGGTACCCAGGCCTGGCCAGTGCTGTTTGAGCAAGGCCACAGGTGAGCAGCTGTACTTACTCAGAGATCCCCATCAGCTTGGCCCAGGCCTTGTCAGGCTACATCGTAGTTCAGCTTCTTCCTCTGCTCATTCCTGCATGGTTCTCCCCAGGGATGGTTCAGAGTCCTGTTTCAGGCCCAGTCCTGGCCCTCAGGCGGCTTAATGCCCCAAAGGTCAATAAGGTGGGTGTACAGGCTTCTAAAATACATCCTACAAATTAAATCAATAGCTACCAGTATGTGCTGCTTGGCGGGATGTTAATCAGAGTCTGCTTTCTATAGGCATTCAGCTTCCCAGAACAATCACATCAATCCCATTCTTGCCTCAGGAACTTTCTGTTCTCTGTGCCAGGAAGAGCTCGTGTTTGGGCCCGAATGCCACCTTCTCAGAGAGATTTTCCTTGATCCTTTAATTGAAAGGGTCTTCTCTAACTAACTCTCAGGAGTTCCATCACATACCACGTTGTTTATTATTTTCTGTTACAATAAATAGCAAAGATATTTTGGATATCTCATTTTTAGATGTCTTTGGATACTTACTTTTCAGTGCCTATCCATCCTCACTAGAATATAAACCCCATGAAAGCAGGGACCTCTTTATCTTGTTTGTCTCTATGTCCCCAAGACCATGTGGGGTGTCTTGAGCAAGTACTCCAATAGATAATGAATGAATGAATGAATGAATGAACAAAATGAGCAAGTATTTATTGAGCAAAAACAACAGAATCCAGCTAGAAATTAACAATATTTTGTTTTCAGTATATCAATTATTACATTTCTGTTCTGGTCAAGCGTTTTCACTCAGATGCAGGTTTTCACTCAGAACATGGATAGATAAACTTTTTCTGCAAAGAGCCAGTTTGGGCAAATAGTTTCACTTTTGCGGGCCATAAGGGCTCTATTGCAACTACTTAACTCTGCTCCTGGAGTGCAGAAGTAGCCATAGAAAATACATACACAAATAGGCCACGTTACAATAAAATAGTATTTGAAAAA
Organism: Spilogale gracilis; assembly: GCA_004023965.1. Taxonomy (NCBI): domain Eukaryota; kingdom Metazoa; phylum Chordata; class Mammalia; order Carnivora; family Mephitidae; genus Spilogale; species Spilogale gracilis. The sequence goes on from PITA01016235.1 coordinate 10,524, forward strand.
GTATGTGGCTGGCCAGATTGGTCTGACAGGCCTTTGTTTGCTGTCCCTGACTGAGAATAGTAATATGAAAATTCCTATAAAATACAATTTATTGAAGTAAAAAAAGAAAGTCTGTTGAAATAATAATATTACTTAGTTTTACAGAATCATATGCAAATTTCTGAAGTTGAAGAGAATTCAGTTCTAATTTTTCTTGCATCATCTGTGGCCATAGCCATGGGGGTGAAGGAAGTTGGAAGGAAGCAATCCTTTTAATTTAATGTGGCCAAACCATGGGAGGCTCACACTTAGATATTCTCAAGAGCCTGGCAGGACCAGAGTTCTGCTTTCTTTCCTCTTACTGTTTTTCTATATCCTTTCTGCCACCAACTCTGGTCCCAGATCTAGGGGCTGTCATAAAATGTTCTTGTTTGGGTAAATTATCCTTCCATGGGCTTTAACCTTATGGCCACGGTTGGTCATGGCCACACTTACCTATCTCATATATATACCCTGAGCTTATGCATAAGTATGGCAGGGCACTGAGGAGGTGGATGTGGCAGAAGGCCACAAGGACAGTCTGAAATTCCTGAGCCTCTAGGAACAAGAAAGTCTCAGATCTGCTGAGTACTTACCATAAATCAGGGCTGCTGTAAGCACTTCACATATATTAACTGATTTGATCTTTAATCATTGTGTAATAGTAATTATGTTATCCCCATTTTACAGATCAGAAAATTAAGGCATCAGAGCCTAAGTAAATTGCCCAAGGTGATTCAGCTAACAAAAGGCAGAGTCAGGAGTGTAACCTGGATGGTCAGTGCTAGAGTCCGCGCTGCTTATGTATTTCCTGTGATGCTACCCAATCTCCGGGACAGCACCTCGGAGTTCTCCCACGAGCACACAGCCACATTTTTTCTCCATAGTTTTTTTTTTAAACATTTATTATCTTTTATTGAGGTGAAATTTGTATAATATATAATTAACCATCTTAAGTGTATCCTTCAGTGCATTTAGTGTGTTCACTATGTTGTGCAACACTACCTGGCTCTAGTTTCAATACCTTCCATCAGTCTAGGAGAATAGGCAGGACCATCAAGTAATCATTCCCTTTCACACCTTCCCCCGACCACCAGCACCCACTAATTTGCCTTCTATCTTTTCGGATTTGCCTATCCTGGATATTCCATCTACGAAGAATCATAACAGTATGTGATCTTTTGTGGTCAGCTTCTAACATGATTTCAGGGTTCATCCAAGTTGTAACATGTACAGTACTTCATTCTATTTTGTGCTGGTATAATTTATTGTGTTAGTTTTTTGTTTGTTTGTTTGTTTTTTAATCACCATCTGTTTATCCATTCATCTATTGATTGGCATTGGGTTGTCTCCATCTTCTGAAGGTTATGCATATTCCTATAATGATCATTTATGAACAGCTATTCATTTGAGTACGTGTTTTTATTTCTTTGGGGGTACATACCTACGAGGGAATTGGTAGATCAGATGTTTTGCTTTTTCAGGACCCATTGGCTTTCTGCAGTAGTTGAACCATTTTTGGTTGCCATCAGCAATGTATGAGGGTTCCTATGTCTCTGCATTCCCTCTAGCCCTTGTGATTTTTTTTCTTTCTTTTGTTTTTCATTATGGTATTCATCCCCATGGGTTTGAAGTGGTATCTCCTTGCAACTTTGAATTATACTTTCTTAATGACCACTGCTGTTGAGCATCTTTTCATTGTGCTTATTGGGTATTTGTAGATCCTTTTTCTTTGCCCATTTTAAAAATTGGTTGCTTTCTTCTTGTAGTTGAGTTGTAAGTGTTCTTTATATTCTGGATCTTTCGAACCTTATCAGATATGTAATTTGTGAGTATTTTCTCCCATCCTTTGGTTGCCTTTTTATTTTCTTGTAATATACTTTGCTGCTCAAATGTTTTTAATTTTTGTAAAGCCCAATTTGTCTATTTTTTTTCTTTTATCCCTTGTGCTTTTGGTATTAAATCTAAGAACCCATTGCCAAATCCAAGGTCATGAATATTTACTCCTCTGGTTTCTTCTGATGGTTTTAGTTTTAGTTCTTACATTTACATATTTATATACTTCTTATATTTAGGTTGTCAGTTCACCCTCACCATTTTCACATATTTCTAGCACCCAGAAGGTCCCCTGTGTCAGGGCCAGCTCCATGAGTGTATAATATAACCTCAGTAGCTGTACAGGGCCCTATACTTAGAGGGCCTCCACACTTGGTTGAATGTTCTTCTGTTGCTCTGTTGAAATTTTTAATTTATGAGCATGGGACTTTGCGTTTTCATGTTGCACCAGACCCAGGTAACCCTCATCCTCTTCTTTCCATGGGTGTAAGTACTTCAAGGTTCAACTCCAGTCCTACCTCCTCCAGGAAGCCCTCCATGATTCCTTCCCAATTTCGAGATAGTCTCCTTTCCTCAGTTTCTGTAGGAGTTCTGGCCCATACACACCACTTAGTTCTTAGTCACACTGATCATCCTCTGCCCTTGCTCGCCTCTTATCTTCCTGTGCATGGAAGTTTTGTCTCTCCTGTCTAGTTATGAACTCACTGGAGCATGGGGAGATACCATTTCAGCTGGGCACTATGATGTGGGACTGAGGATTATTTATACACATTTGCATCAATTCTTCCCAACTGCAAGTTACTGTATTTATCTGGGTGTCCTCACAGCACACCAAGCCCAGGTTCTGTCAGGTGGCAGCTCAACAAACTATGCCTGGCCTCTTTCTGCTCTTCCAGACTGTCTGTTTCTGACCAGGTAGCTCTGCTCTACCCAAGGTTTCTAGAATGATAAGGCAAGAAAGGATCTCAGAATTCATCTGGTCAAATCCATCTTTGGATGAAAAGTTCTCAGAAAGATCCAGAGTCTTACTCAAAGGGCACACAGCTCACGGGGGCCCAGCAGGGAGTACAGGAAACCCAAAAGACAAAAAAAAATATTACAAAATAATGTGCAGTTACTTCCATTCCTTTATGTTTTCCCCTTTGGACAGACGTAGACCCTTCCTGGGAGTGCAGGTGGGAAGTAGCCTTTTTCCCATCTGGAGCCGTTGACTGGATTCTCACTGAGACCAGCAGTCCATCAACCCAACTGGCTTGCGGCTTCCTCTGTGGAATGGCTCCCTGGAGCCCCCCCTGAGAAGCTTCAGGAACCAGCTGCCTGTCAGCCACCTTATTAAATTGGTTTCCAGATGTCTCCACCTCAAACTGAGGAAGCAGTAGGAGAGTGAGGGGCTGGGAGTTTGTCTGTTAAATGAAGTTTTCAGGGCCTGTAATAAATAATGTTGTGCACTAATGGAGCAGGTGGTCTCCTGAGATATGGTGATACTGAGGTTGTCCTCAGTGAGGCCTGTGTAATGATGAGAAAGGTCAGAAGAGAGACAGACCAGACCATTTGGGGGCAAGGAGAAGAGAGAAGAGATGGATGGACAGAATGTTGGAGATTGTGTAGAGGTGGGGGTGTCAGAGAGAGAATGGACAGAGAAAGAAAAGGAAGCAGAAAAAGAGAGACAGGAATAGAGGGCTGAAATCTGTCCTCATGTTGACCTGCCAGGGTCTGTCTGTCTCCTTCAGAACAGCTGGCGAGTCCACAGCTAGTCCTGGAGGACTTCCAGTGTGCAAGCCTTATGCTGGTGCTTTGCAGATAGCACCTCTTTTATTTTTTGCAACAGCTTTTGAGATAGCTGCTGCAATTATGCCCATTTCACAGACAAAGTAAGTGAAGCTCAGAGGATGGAGAGAACTTACTCAAAGTTACACAATGGTAGAGAAGTCTGCTTCCCACACTGGACCATCAACCATCCCACCTGGTAGTCATATTTGAGGGAACAATCTTTTCAGGCTGGACTCATTCCATGGATGAGCACAGAAACTATAGCTGGTTGGCACTACCTAAACCTAATGTCATCCTTATGGAGAATTTTGAATCTGTCTGAACAAGAAGGCACAAAGCAGGAAATATGAACACATCCTCCTTCTCAGCACTTATCTTGAAACATGTGGCACATCCCTTGTTGGACAGACTTGGTTTCCTCCAACCCATAACAGAGTTCACCAGCTGAGGTACCTCTTTCCCACCTTAATCACTATGAGGGAGCATTTATACACATGAGAGACTTGGGTATATTGGCTTCATGGGCTGCCATCACAAATGATTACAAAGAAACCCAAAAGACAAAAAAAAATTATTACAAAAATTGGTGGCTTTGAAAAAAAATGAGTTTATTCTTTCATGGTTCTGGAGGCCAGAAGTCTGAAAACAAAGTATAGGCAGGACTGCATTCCTTCTGAAGGCCCTAGAGAAGAATCCTTCCTTGCCCACTCCTAGCTTTGGTGGCTTCCACTGATCCTTGGTATCCCTTGGCTTGCAGCTGAATCTTTCTAGACTTTGACCCCATCACTTGCCCCCCTTCCTTGTGCCTGTCTCTAGACCCAAATCCCCCTTTCTGGTCCCTACACAGACACTAGTCATTGAGTAGAGGTGGGGGTGTCAGAGAGAGAATGGACAATCTCATTGGATCAGAAGCTCACACTAACTCAGAATGACTTTATCTTCAATTACATCTGCAAAGACCCTATTTTCAAATAAGGTTACATTCATAGGCACTAGGGGTTAGGACTTGAACATATCTTTTTGGGGCACATAATTCAACCCCACTGGAATGAAGATATATGGAATGTATAGGTGATAAAAAGATAAGAACAGAAGCAAAAAGGACAAGTGTGTGATACACAAGTGTGACAAAAAGGATAAGTATGTGAGAGCTCAGGTGTTTCCCTCAAAAAATGGAATTTTACCTTAAGCTTTATACCTTTTGCCCATTTCTTTGTTCCTTGTCCTCATGTCCCATTGCCCCATATGTGGCTACCTGTCCTCTTCTACCTCCTGGACACTGTCCCTTTGCTTTGACAATACCACTGTACTTGGGAATTGGGTGCTTCTAAAATTGTTTGAAATTTACAAAGGGACACCGTATTTGAGATACATATTCTGTTTTGCCCAGGGAAACAGAGCTGACTCCTGGCTCCTGTCTTGGGTTCATTTCCTAGATTAAATCTACTTGCCTAGCTGGTGTGTAGGAATGTCATGAAAATGGTTTTAAAATAAAACATGAGATCCCACTGAATTATCAGCAGGGCTGTATGTAAGGAGATGTTCTGGGTGTCTGATTGACATGGGCATTGACCTCAGGATGCTCTACTCTCCAGAGACTCTTCTTAAACTTGAGCTGATCCTCTAGTGTTAGGACTCTTGGTGGCAAGGGATAGAAATATATCACCAAATACTTCCCCCCCCCAAGAGGGTATCTGATGGTTCATGCTATTGGGTGTTCCAAGAATGGTCTAGTTTCAGGTGTAGCTAAACCCAGGAGTTTACTGAAATTATCAGAATGCTATCTCTCTTTCTCTGGCAGCAAAATGCACCCAGGGGTTCCAGAGAAAAAGAGTGCCTAGCACATTTCAGGACATGACTCTATTAGCCCATCCTGCATTGTATGGATATCACTGACATGATCTCATGGCCAGAAGGAAGAGATTCTCTGACTGGCTAGGCTGGAGTCATTGATCACAGTGGAATAGTAAGGATGTTCTAGCTATGGTCATAACAAGCCCTACCCATCCTCATGGATTGGCACAAGAGAAGTTTACTTTTAAATCACATAAGTTGAATCAAGAGGACATTCTCAGGTACACAGGCTGAGGAGGCTCTGTCATCTTCCACATGTGGTTTCCAAGGTCACCAAGAATATCAACATTCAACTAACAGACAGGGAAGAGAAACTGGATCAGCACACAGGAGGTTCTTCCATGGGCCAGGCATGCATTTTGTTGCCCAGTGCTCGGCCATATGTACAGACTACAACATTGTCTGAGAAGTACAAACTAGCTGTGAGCTCAACAGGAAAGGAAATAGGTTTGCTGAATGCTAGCCATTTCTGCCACTGCTTGGTCTGCTTATACTGTGCCGGCAGCATTATCAGAGAATGAGGGAGGAGTGGGCTCCCAAAAGAAGGGATTCAGAATAGATGTGTGAAGAATATCCTTTGATCTAACTGGTGGGATGATTCAGATATGTCTGCCTTGCTGCTCTTGGCCATGCTGGTATCTGATACAGACACTGTTGTCTATTGCTGTATGACAGACTATGCCCACAAACTTAACAGTTTACAATGATTTTGTTATAATTTTCTTATATTTCATTATTCCAGTGGGTGAGGAATTTGGGCAGGGCTCAGCCGGGTGATTTTTTTGCTCTACAGGGTAGCAATTAGGAAATCTCAATCCTTTTCAGCTGGAGGGTCTGGGACAGCCCCCCTTCTCATGGCTGGTACCTCAGAGGAATGGTTAGAAATCTGAGTTCAGCTGGGCCCCTCTTCCTCTCCATGTGGTCTCAAGCCCTGCCTCAAGGTCTCTGCAGCAGGATAATCAGGCTTCTTCTGTGGTGCCTCAAAGCCACTCCAAGACTTCCAAGAAACCCAAGAAAAAGCTACAAGGCTTCTCAAAACCTAGTCTCCGAAGCTGTAGGGCATTACTCCACCATGTTCTATTGTCGAACAAGTCACCAGGCCAGTCCAGATGCAAGTGGAGCAAAATGAGACCCTCCATCTCAGTCCGGTCCAGGCCAGCTCTCATGAGCATAGATCTTGTCCAGCCTCTTGAGTTTTCCACGTGGGGTCTTCGAGTTTGGGAGCCTTTCCTTTTCTGCAAGAGGCTATAGGGTATGAGCCCTTACTGCCTTGCCTATTGCCAGCTGTCCTGCCAGCTTTGGCTTTTGCAATTCCTGTCTGGTGCTGGACCCCTAGAGGCAGGAATCTAGACTCTGAAGGGCCTAAAGGTATTCTGGGTTTCCAGGGACAGGACTGAACAAAGGGATCTTGCATGGGGCTGGGGGAGGTAGGAGTAAGAAGAAGGGCAGACCCAGTCCTCAAAGTGGTATCTAGCTCTAGTCAGCAACAAATATGATCACTGGCCCATTCAAAAAGGCTTTAATTGCATTGAGTTGCTAAATATTTTCAGCAATGCTATTATGTAAGTACTCTAATGATGCCCATTTTACAGAATAGGGAACTGAGGCACAAAGTGGTTAAGTAACTGACGGGCTCACAGCACTGGAAAGTGAACAACCCATACTCAGAGTCAAGCAGCTGGGCTCCAGAGGCTGTGGAACCATAACAACATGCTCAGACTGGTAGTTGCCTTTAGCACAACAAGCCCGTGGTTCCCCGTCACCTACAGGGTGCAGCAGTCTGTCACCAGTATTACCAAGCTTCCTTATTTTCTGTGGGAAAACAAATGTATCCTGCTTGACTCTCCAGAAGTCTGCTGCAGCCAAGGATTCTTACTTTCAGTTACTTCTGTAATTCCGGTAATACCCTTTCATTTCCCATGGTGCTCTAGGGCTCATACGCAAATGAAGCCAAGTAAGTCTGGGTGATGCTATGACTATGTTATTACAAACCAGGGTTGTTGATGTCAAGTCAAATGAATAGTTTTATAGAGGGTCCAGTGGGTGTGTGAGGCCGTGTTAAGCACCTTCATGTGGAAATCGAGGTCAGAGTTCTCTGAGTCAGCAGGAATTAGAAACCATGCAAAACCCAAACTTTCCCAAGAAAAGGCTGCTATAGGATTCTTGTCAAGGCCTCTTGTCTCTCCTAATCCCACATCCTGACCTCTTGCTCCTTGCTGCATGCATCTGCATCTCCCCTTGAAACCAATTTTCTTCTGAGCAGAAACAGAAAATCCCCAGGGAAGTAATAGCTGGAATCTTCTGGGCATTTTCTAGGATTGGATGGTTGAGGTTGTTTGGCAGAACTGAGCACTATGGTCCTGGCATCATGTAGGATCTGTTTGTGGCCCTCTGGCCATCCTTCCTCCTACAGGGATGGCAGATGGCCTGTATTTTTAATAATTAAAAAAAAAAGTCGGAGGGAAATCGGGCTCAGCAGGAGGAATTTGGCACCATCCAGGCAGCACAATTGAGCTGTGAATTTGTTTGGAGATTGGAAATGGTGTCTTCCCATTAAGCATGCCTGCAGCCTCAGCCCTTCCAGGAATTTTTGAGGGCCCCACGTAATGATTCACGTAATGATTTTCATCAGCAAGTCCTGGCCAGGACGGGGGTGGGGTGGTGGGAGCCTGGGGGTGGGCAAGAGATGGATGGAAGGGAGCCATTGGCAGCCCCCGGCCTCCCTGTACTCAGAGGACTGTACCTCTCAGGGGTCACCGCGGATGATTTGTGAACTCCCCCCGCCTTGTCTCCTCTTAGCTCGCAATAGCTCTGGGAGGCTGAGATCCCAAATGATTACACAAATCAGCCAAGAAGACTAGCATGGGTTATTGAAGAAAAAAAGAGACAGCGTCCAACTCTAAGGGGAAAGATGCAGACATCTGAGAAACCATGGTGGAGGTCCTATACCCTTTTAGCTTATACTATGGGGGATGTGGAAGGGACTGTCACTTTTTTTATCCTCTGTTTAAGGAAGGCCAGGGTAGCCGAGCAGGAAGGGCTATACCCAGAATGCCGTGCCCCAACTTCCATCTTTGGCCTGATACTGCTGGCCAAACAGTCTTCACTGGCTCATCTTCCTTTTCTAGGTCTCAGTTTCTCTATTTGTAAAAGAGCAGAAACGAATTTTATAGCTGGATGAGGCTAGAGAGATGCAGCTATCTATATATGACCTGATTCCCTGCAGAGACATGGAAAAGCTCTCCTAGACAAAGGTAGCTCTAGACCATGGGGAGGTGACCGAAGAGGCTGGAACAGTTTGCTGTGGATAGACTGCTAACCCACATGGGCAGCATGCAATGGGCAGAATGCGCTTGGACATAGATGCCCTAAGGTCATCCCTTCATCCTAAACAGACTGCAAAAGACCTGAGGGCTCAGAGAACATTTACTGGACTCCTTGATTCCCTGAGGGATCATCAGCATCCCTCTTCCTTTACTGACGTTGAGTCAGGCCTTTCTGGAGAGTGAGTGGAATCGACTGTGGGGGGCCGGGGGGTGGTCTACACTGCACGGGCTCTACCCAGCTAGAGCCCATCAAGTCTCAGTGCCTTGGGTTGGGGCTGGAAAGGCTGGGAGTGGGCATTCCATTCTAGGGGCTGAAGAAGGAAATAAAGATTCCCCCATCCCTCCCTCCCGACTCCATTCTGGCCTGGTCAATCAGGGGCGAGTTAGCCCAGCCGATGGTGTGAGGTGGGGAGGGGACCACATCACCCAGCAGCACAGACTAGCAGCAACTGTGAGCTTGGGGCATTTCTGTTTCCAAGTCTCTTGCTCCCGCACTCTGCTCCCTCCATTTCATTCACCTTCTGGGGTCTTTCTTCTTACCATCTTACCCTCACGGTCTCCCGGGTCCCCCTTCCCCTCCCCATTTTTCTCCTTTTTAACTACTTATCTCTCTCTTTGTTTTCCTCACTCAGCCTCTGCAATGCAAAGTTAGATGCAGGACCATTCAGGGTGCCAGTGTTAATAAAAGAAGGGCCAGAGGCACTTTTTTGGTCTCATGTCTTCCTGGCTAGAGAGTCCTGGGGTGAGGGAGGAGCTCCCGGCTCAAGGTGAAAGCTGCAGCTGAACACCAATTGAGAGCAATACCTTCAGCTCTGAGCAGTGGGCCAAGTCCAACGAGGCCACATATAGGTTATCTGCACAGAGAAGGTGAAGGTGAAATCTCCAGGGCTCCAGGACTTCAGTTCAGATCACAGAGGGCTCCTTGTCCTACTCACTCTATCCCTCCTACCATTTAGAAGGGGATGTGGCCATGCTTTGGTCCATCCTTCTCTCATCCTTCCTTTCGGTCAGGACCTATTTGGGGACAGGGGCTGAGCCTGAGGCCTGGGGTATTATCTGTCTCCTCATCAGGCACCTTGGGTTTTTGGGTGATTGGCCAGTACAGTGGTTTCTCATGGCTTTGTGGAAGTCCCTCCCTCACAGATCACGAACCCCGTGGATGTAGGCTGTAATCAGAACTGTTCCAGACTTTCCCCCCAGGAATTTACTACATTCCTGGTCCAGATCAAGAATCCAGAGATTCTTGATCCAGACAAAGGAAAAGGATTACTCAAAGGAGTGCAGAACTCAGCTGCTCCTAATTTTAGGACTTCCCTAGACTCCTAAGGTCCATTCTAGATTCTGAAACTACAACCTGTCCACAGAGTGTCCTGTTAAGTTGGAAAACGTCCATATTGACACTGTCCCATACAGTAGCCACTAGCCACACGGAGCTACTGAGCCCTAAAAATGTGATCAGTGTGACCAAAGAACTGATTTTTAAATTTTATTCAATTCCAAGTAACTTAAAGAGCCATGTGTGGCTGGCGGGCACCATATTGAGCAGCTCTAGAACACGGGGTGAACCTGGTGAACAGTGACCACTTCATTTAGTCCTCTTAATAAATGGCTCAGCATCTGGCACTGGTAAACAGCTCCATAAATGGGTTCTTTCTTTTAATCCCCAAAACAGCAGTTGGATGGAGGTGCTGTTATTACCCACACTCTACAGATGAGGAAGGGAGGCACAGGGAGATGAAGGTATTTGCCCAAAGTCACAGAGCTAGTTGGTGCCAGGACAGGACTTGCAGATGGCCCACTGGACTCCAGAGCTGTGCTTTAACAAGTATATCTGGTTTACCCCCAATTCTAAGACTTGGATTCTAATTCAGCCTCTGCCCCCAGATAGCTCCGTGACCCTGGATGAGTGGTTTTTCCTTCTTTGGCCCCAGTGAGGGTAAGAAGGGATGGAAGTATCCATCCTGAGATCTTCTTCAGCTCTGAGAGTCCGTGGTGCTACTTGGTTCAGCGCAGGTTGGCTTTCAGGGCTGTCTAAGCACACTCTAAGAAAGACATTTCATAACTTGGGATGTCATGACCCTCTGTGAGGACAGCATGAGGGAAGGAGCTGGGCAGTGGGGAAGCCTCTGGGTGGGGTACAGGTGACCTTTGGGGTGGGCCTTGAGGAGGAGGTGGGATGTGGGCCCTCAGAGATACAGAAAAGCAGAGGGCACAGAGGCAGGATGGTGGGCAACAGCAGGAGGAATGGCCCGTGGGAGGAAGTGGGCACTTTATGGTCAGGTGACTCTTTCTAAACCCACTTATGCAGTGCCTCCCCACCAGCAAAGAGATAAGAGGAAACCCCAGAATAACAAAGGTGAGGATGGAAGATGCTGGATGCTTGTTTTGCTTCAGCCAAGTATACACTGCCTTCTTTCTTCTGAATTGGTTCTAATATTTCCAGCTCCCTCCCTTCCACCGGCCAGGAGGTTAGTCCCTCAGGGCTGACAGCATACTAGGGATTTTCTGCTTAGCCTGTGTGACTTTAAACGTGTCCCAGTGCACGAAGTAGCCACCCTGCCTTGTCTCCAGGCACGCCCAAGTTGTTGTCTCAAATTGCTCAGGCAGCATTCTTGGCCTTGACACCGCCAGCCGGGCTCTCCTTCTGGGGCTGTATGCCTCCACTGGAGCTGCCCCCATCCACTTCTCCCTGGCAGCTGCTGACACGCCTGCCACGATGCAAGTCAGGCTGTGACTTCAGCTAGATCATGTGAAATAGAGCCTGTGCTTTATCCACGTGGAAGGAGAGACCCTTGAGAGCCACAGATATGCACTGCCCTGTGGGGCAGCCGCAGATGAATAAGGAAGGTCTTCCCTTCAAGAAGCCTGTGGCCTGGGACAGCATAACTAAGGTGCCCCACCCCAAATGTCTACGTGTCCTATAGGTGAGCCAAATGGACCTGATGTGAAAAACCAAGCAATCGAGGAGATTAGCTGAATTTTCAAGGCTGACTGAGCTTCAACTTATTGCCACAGGAGACTGGGGGCTGAATATGCCCCATGATCCTTTTTGTAAAGAGAAACTGGAATCTGGATTTTTAATTGGAAATGACCCAATTTTTATAAAAGGCACACTGGCCAAATAAAATCCATCTGCGAGTCAAAAATATTCTTGTCTTTCTTTTTATGCACAGGCCAATTCCTGAAGACGTGTTTGTTGAGTGGTTCCCAAAGGAAGGTGTGAGATGAGCTGGAAGGTGCTGTTCTTTATCTGTGCACAAACTGCTTGTTATACTGTTTTCCCCATCTTCATTTCGGGCCCAGGCCTTGTTTGTATCTCAGCAGTTAACTGGATAATTATCTCCTTGGAATTTTAATCACAAAGACTGAGTCAACATAGGAACGGTGGACGCATGCATTTGCGCACCGGGGCTTTCAATGGGGTGGCTTCCTTCTGCCCTCTCCTCTTTGCACCCAGAAAGGGATACTGATAAGTATTTTCTTATACCATGAAGCCTGAGGTTTCCGGGCCAAGACACAGTTTAGAACAGGATTTAGGACTCCCCCAAACCCTCGACCCCACTAACACATGAATCTACTACATGTAAAATGCACATCTTTATACTATGGCTGTGTGTTCAGTGCCAATGGGAGCTTGTAGGTACATAAGTGTATTGTGTTGTGTTCTTGGCTGTTGTATTAGTCAGCGTTCTCCGGAGAAACAGAACAAATAGGATATATACATATATGTCTGTGTGTGGATGTGCATATACATATACACATACATAAATAATGTATGTGGAAGAAGAGACTAAAAGAGAGAGAGAAAAAGATTTTAAGGAATTGGCCGTACAGTTGTTGGAGTTGAAAAGTCTGACATCTTCCGGGAAGGCCAGCAGGCTAGAGGCTCAGGGAAGAGTTAATGTTCTAGTAGAGAGTCTGAAGGCAACCTGGATGCAGAATTCCTTTCACTTCCTAGGATCTCAGTGTTTTCTCTTGTGGTTTTCAACTGGTTAGATGAGGCCCACCCACTGATGGAAGGCAATTGACTTTACTCAAAGTCTACTGATTTAGATGTTAATCACATCTTCATGGCATCATCTAGACTGGTGTTTGACCGAACAACTGGGTACCACCACCTAGCCGAGGCGACACATAAACTTAATCATCACATCAGTGTCAGAATCTCAGACTGAATTCTGTCGATGTATTCGACATAACAAGACAATCAATCTGATGCCTGAGAAAGCTGTTGGATGTGCACTTGTCCAGATAATGGTCTTTTCAGTGTTCTTTCTTTTTTTGGGGGGGGGAAGGGTTATCTGAGTTCTGAAACAATCACAAATTTATTTGAAGAGTAGCTCAAACTGAGGGAGCAAAAATATTTCATTTTCTGTGACAGTTTTGATCAGTTATTGGTGGCTACTTGGTATGATAAATTGTAAAGAAGCCGAAGGTGACCTCAGTTCTGTGGGAAAGAATGTTGTGTTTAAGTACCTTGTCTGGGGGCACCTGGGTGGCTCAGTGGTTGAGCCTCTCCCTTCAGCTCAGGTTATGATCCCAGAGTCCCAGGATTAAGCCCCGAGTCGGGCTGTCTGCTCAGCGGGAAGCCTGCTTCTCCCTCTCTCAACTCTCGCTGCTTGTGTTCCCTCTCTGGCTGTGTTTCTCTCTGTCAAATAAATAAAATCTTTAAAAAAAAAATAAGTGCAGTGTCTGCAGTAGAAATGAGCACAGGGGTGGTGGTGTATATGCTTCCTATTTATCATTCATGGACAAGGCCAAGTCTTCATTGGAGAAGATCAGAGAGAACATTTTTAAAAAGATTTTTATTTATTTATTTGAGAGAGAACACAAGCAAGAGAGAGAGAAAGAGAAAGAGAACACGAGCAGTGGAGAGGACAGAAGGAAAAGGAGAAGCAGACTCCCTGATGACTGTGGAACCCAATGTGGGGCTCCATCCCAGGACCCTGAGATTACAACCTGAGCTGAAGGCAGACTGTTAACCAACTAAACTACCCATGTGCCCCCAGAGAAAACTTATTTTGTGATGCTCAAAATCAAGCAAATGTTAGCTTGAAGGTGGGAAGCTGGAAGGTAGGTCTCCCAACTCAGGGGGTAGTAGTTTCCTTAGTAAATAAGAAATATCTGGTGTGCACCTATGAAATTCCTAGTTATCTAAATAATGTTCTCATTTCCTCTATGGCTTCCTTTACTTTCTATTAGAAGAATTTTATCTCTCCTAAGGGAAGCTCGTATATTATAGAACTACTGAACTACATTTTAAATTTGGACCTCTGAATTTTCCTTTCATGTGTTTTACTTGTACGAAGCCTCAATAAAAAGTTCTAATCTAGAACTGTGATGTCCAATATGGTAGCCACTAGACCCATGTGGCTAGTGAGTACTTGAAATGTAGCTAGTGTAACTGAGGGACTAAATTTCCAATGTTATTCAAATAAAAAATTAAAATTTAAATAGCCATACTTGACTAGTAGCTATTGTATTGGGTAGCACAGAAGTAGAACATTTTAGTCATTCTGGAGAGTGCTAGTGAACAGCTAACCTAAAAAAAAAACAAAAAAACAAAAAAACCCAAAAAACCCAACTTATTATTTTATTTTATTTTTTTTCCTGTTCCTATCAACTTAACTTTGCAGAAGCTTGGTACAAATAAGACTCATTTAGTGGCCCTAATTCCCAATTTCTTTTGACAATCTCCCATTTATTTAATTAAAAAAAGAAGAAGAAGAAGAAACTTTTTTTAGCTTGGGTTTAAACCAGCACTGGGCTTGCGGCAGGAGCTGAAGAGATGCCACAGGCAGCTTTCTCAGTTTGGGGAAGGGTCTGGAAGTGCAGGGATGCTGAGGCTGGTGGAGAGGGAGACTTTGAGAAGAAAGGCAAAGCCAGTGCTTATTGCCCTGTCCAGCTGAATTTTTGTATCTTTCTAGTTTTAAAATGCCAAATCTTCATTCCTGTTCCATTTCTATATTTCCTAGTTTAAATGTCCTCATTCTTTCTCTCCAAGTCAGTTCACATTTTCATGATCTTCTCTTAGTATTTGTCCACTATTCTCCAGAACTCAGCTTTGATACAAGGAAAGAGCTTCTGAGCTTCCTTCTCTAAAATCTTATTGTCCTGTCCTTCCTTTTTCTCATGAACTTCACTGCTGTGGTAATAATACTGGCACTCAGCACAATATTATTATTACCATTATTTATTTATTTTTAAAGTCGTGGGGCAGAGAGGAAGAGAGAGGGGTGGGGAGGGGTAGAGAGGGAGAGAGAGAATTTTTAAAAATTTTTTATTTTTTCCATAACCCAGCTACCCATCCCTCCCTCCCACCCCCCAGCAACCCTCAGTTTGTTTCCTGAGATTGAGAGTCAAGAGAGAGAATCTTAAGCAAGTTTTATGGAGACTGTCTTGGGATTTGACCTGAGCTGAAATCAAGAGTCAAATGCTTTAACTCACTGAGCCACCCAGGCACCCCTCAGCACAATATTAGAAGACTATAGCCTTCCAACTCCAGCTCAACCACTCTTAGCTGGATGATACAGATCATGTTACTTAACCTCCCAGTGCCTTAGTATCCTCATTTGTAAAAGGAGGGTGATGCTAATAATAGGACTTGTCTCCCAGGTTGTTGGGAGGATTAAATACACAGTGCTTAGAAGCCTGCCTGGCATCAGCAAGTCTGGATGGGAATAGTAGATGTAATTGCTCCTTTGGGTTCTTGTTTCTTTTGCCTAATAGACTCTAAGCTCCTGGAGGGCAGGGGCTCCAGGTGGTTGGGAGGACTGCTATAAATATTTGCTTAATGAACAACGGAGTAAATTGCTATGGTCAGTTAATCACTTTACACTTCTTTTGAATGTCCCTGCAAGAACTTCCAGATCAGCTTTTATCTCTATTCCTATTTCTGCTACTCACTGCCTCCTGTTATCTTCTGTTTCTTTTGTCTCTCTTGATTCTCCTTTTCTGAGTTCCTCTGCTAATTGCATCCTTTAGGGGTCATGAAATCCAGTCCCCTATTTTCAGCAAGTTTTGACACCCATTTAACATCTGCTCTGACTTGGAAGCGGGACCTGGGGAAGGCATCCAACACAAAGACTTTAAAAATTCCCCAAACACGAATTCTCTCTTCCTTTAGGAAAGTCCCGGGGCTGCAGACATGAGGGCATTGCTCTGTCTTCCATGACATATCCCTGGGCACTGGGGCAAGGAAGTGGGTGGGTAAGAGGTGACAGTGTCACTGGCCCCTCCTTGAGGGATTTTGTTGGGGGATGATCCTTCCTGCCGTCTTGGCTGTGAGTACGTGAAACTAAAAACAGCCTTCCCATCTGGGCTTTTATCATGTGGCCCACGTCCCTTTCCTACCATCTCCTTTCCTGGCCAAGAGGTGGTTTTGTCCTGTCTTTGGCCCTTTCTGAAATATCAAACCCTATTGCATCATGGTGCATCAACAAACAGCTTATCCAAGCCAGGGACTGAAAGAGCATGACAGCTTCTTAAATTCTCCAGAGGTTACTGTTCCAGAGACATACTCATAACCATCTTGCATCAACATGGCCTTTAAGATACAGTGTGAAATAGGAAACTCATCAACTCACAGTCCTCAGGCTCAATGTCCAACCATCCCCTGGCCTGCCTGGTAACTCCACAGAGCAGGGTTCTAATGAACTACAACTTCCACAGACCTCCCCCAGTCCCCCACGCCATAGTTCCTTCTCCCACCCAATTGTCTACTGTCTCCCTTTCCCTTTTGGAAGCCACAGTCTCTAAAGTGAGCAATGAGAGGGAAGTCATGTCTGATATCTGATAAGATGTCAAGTCAAGTATGGGCCTGTCTTGGCTCTCCATGCTGCCTTCTTGGCCAGAATGAGGTTGTCTGGCCCAGGTGCCCATGCTAAAGGGCCCTTTTGCTTCTAAGAATTAAAACCATAAATACTAGATATTAGAGAGATTTTTGTCTGTGGCAAACTCCAGTTCTTTGTTCTTTCCCTCTTTCCTGTCTTCCTGACTTCCTTTCTTTTCCCCTCCTTCCATAATTATTTCTTGCCTGGTTCTCATGTTCCAGGTAAATGTCAAAGAAACAAAATAAAATATTTAAATAGTATCAATTCTTATTTTCTGGAACTTGCACTAGAGTAGGACAAATATACTTATAAGCAGGTAACTATAAATGAGTATGAAAAGGATAACCATTGAGACAGCACAGGATGCTCTAGGAGTCCTGAGGGAAACCTAAGGCAGAATGTACAGATGGCCTTTTGCTTAAAGGAAAAGTGGTTCCCAAATCCTGATCTTCAGATCTCTCTCATCCCATGCAAAGTCTTTTCATAGGCCAGAAGAGAAATGATAAAAATGTAGATAACATAATATGAGTTCATGAATTCATATTTCTTAGAAAATATCATCTTTATTCTGAGGTGCTGCACCCTTTTGGGGTCATAAGAAAGGATGGTGATGTTTGGTGGTAAGGGCCATCATGGTAGTAATTATTATTTTTGTGTCTATATTAGATAGAATGAAAGAGGGCAATCATATGTCTGTCCTCCAAAATTTTTGGAAATGTTGCTGATGCATGAGAGCTTCAAGTTTGGGAGGTAGTCTGGCAATGTATACAGCATTTCTGGCTGAGGGAACCAGAACTGGGTGACTGGTATGATGTCCAGTTCAACATACACGCTGTTTTACACGTGGTGAATGCATAATATCATTCCTCTTGTACAAAGATGGCATCATGGGACCAACACATAGAACGTGTTTCTCTTAACTCTCCAGGAGAAGTGATGGAATTTTCACTAAGTCTTCCATAATTTTTACACCTGTTCTTCCTCTTGGCCAAAGAATATATTTATGGGATGGCTGACAGGGGTAAGGGTCTCTCATTTGTAGTCATAGAATGGAAAGGGAAAGTGGTTCCAATTGGAGATCAAATCCTTGACTTTGGCTTGTTAGCTACCCTCAGTAACGGACTGACACAACCATTTAGGTACAAGCTAGTTGTTCTAGGAACATGGCAGAAGTTGAAAGTGTTTGAGCAGGGATCAGTAGACAGAAGACCAAGTCATGAAACAGAGTCTGCTCTGCATAAAATTGTGCTCTGCTTCTGAGACCCACTGATTCCTGGCTGAGTAGCCTTGACTTGCTTCTCTTTTTTGCCCTCAGCTTGCTCATCTACCCAAAAGGAAGCCAGATGACTTTAGACCAGTGGTTCTCATACTTTATCAGGTATCACAACCAATTGGAGGGCTTGTTAAAAACCAGATTACTGGGTTCTACCCTTGGAGCTTCTGATGCAGTGAATCTGGGTGGGGCCTAGGAGTCTACGTCTCCAAACTTTTCCACGTGATGCTGATGCTGCTGGTCCAGGCACCATACTTTGAGAACCACTGCATCAGGCACATTTCAATCCTTCATTCCTAAAATGCTATTAACCATTCTTAGTTTAAAGAGTTTATAATTTGATTAGCACTTTTACTGTGGGAGGAAAAGAGATTAATGACTTCATTTTCTCAGTTTCTAAGTGAACTATTTAAATATTTATTTGGTGCCTTCTGTGTACACATAACTGCAAGACAGAGAGAAGATGGCTACTACACTCTTCCTACCCATGCTTTCCTGACCTCTACATCATGCAAGAGCTTTGTTTACTGTAAGTTACTTCATACAGTAATATCTACTATTTGTGGTCATATGGACAGAAAGAGCCTGGAAAATTGAGAACAACAGTAGTGGTAAGTGTACCACCAGTGGAAAATGATGATGCAGAGAGAGGCCTGTTTGTGTATGGATGGATGAAGGGATGAAGCCATGTCAGAGAGGATTGCTTGCAGATTAGTGTACCCCAGTGTGGGTTACCATTACCTCCTCCATTTTCCCAGCACAAAGTTTTTGTTGAATAATCTCATCTCCCAGAGTCATGGTGGGTGCCAGATCAGAGAGCAAAGGCAAATGGGGCTCTTGCCACCTGCAACACAGCCCTGACATGGACAATATTGCAGATAGGCAGGCATGTAAAGACAAAGCTTAACTCTCAAAGGTCGAACAAGAAAGTGTTTATGTTCATGTGCTTTGTGGGTTTGTGGATTTGAGATATGTTTTCAACTCAACCAACAGCAGATTTGTATTTAGAATATATAAAGAACTGTAAGAAAATGACTAACAATGCACTTTTTAAGATTGGCAAATAAAAGAATGAGCAGGGGTGCCTGGCTGGCTCAGTTGGCAGAGCACATGACTCTTGATGTTGAGATCATGAGTTTGAGCACCACATGGGGGTTAGACTTTACTTAAACAACCAACAAAATAAATAAAATCTCTTTCTTAAAAAAAAATAAAATGGTCATTTCACTAAAGAGGATGTATATATGACCTATAAATATTTGAAATAATGTGCAACCTCACCCGTAATCAGAGAAATGCAGATTAATACCAAAATGTCATGTTTTACATCTGAAATAAAGTGGTAATACCAAATAGTGGTGAGACTATGGAGCACAAGAAATTCTCACTTAGCTGGCATAGTGTAAGTTGGTCTGACCCACCAGGGGAATTATTTTACATTATCCAGGAAAGTTGACTATGAATAAAATTTATGCCCCATCCAGCTCACCTCCACATACACATGTTAAGGAATCTATGGCACAGACTTAGTAGGAACATTATACAAAATGGGCCAGGGCATCACTGTTCACAATAACTCAAGCTTAGAAATAACCAGAAATCCACCCCAAAGAGAATGGATACAAAAATGACTGGATTTTCTTATGATGTAATTCTATCAAAGAAAAGATAAATTTTTGTACACATTTCAGTGTGGATGAACCTCAAAAGCCTAACAGTGGGCAAACAAAGCAAGCTCTAGATTAAATGTAGTAGGGCACTGTTTATATAAATTTCAAAAGCAGGCAAAAATTAAACAGTAGATTGTTTAGAGATACATACATGCATGGTAAAGTTACAAAGGAAAGCAAAGAAGATGATGACAACAAAATTTGACATAGTGGTTGCTTTGAGATGGAAAGGGATACACAAGAGCATGAACACATATGGGGTTCAAAGTTGTGTGGGGCTCTATTTCCTAAGGAGAGTGGGACATGCAGGTGTTTTTAATGATTATTTTAACTATGTATGCACCTTGTATATGCTCTTTACATGTACATCATCCTTTACAATGTAAGAAAAACTAGTTGGAATTGTGTTTTACATCAGGGCTTTTTGGTTGCTGGATTTTACTTCCCTGGGTTCTAGAGTGTGATTAGGTGATTAGGCTGTGAACTGGAGTTTCCACTGGGGACCCCCAAATGCCAGCACGTGTACAGTTCTCTGGGTCCATTCAGATTTTCAGATTATTTCTCCTGTGCCTTGTGTCAGATGTGAATACCTGGCTTGCAGTGATCCAGAGCTCCAGGTATGAAGGGGCAGGAGGAGGGGCGTGGGAGCTGGAGGCGATAAACATAATTCTACTCCAACTGTGAGCCTCTGCCTTGCCCTCTTTCAAGAGGTAGTTGCCTTGCTGTGGGGAGTGGAGGAGGGAACCTGGAGTTTGTTCCCTTCTCATGGGCTTCTGAGCCATTGCTGTTTTCAGCAATGCATCACCCTTTCCTTCCCTGGTCTTCAAATCTCAGAGCCATTCTGATTTCCTGGGGGCCACGTGGACTTGTCTCTTACTGGCTTCCCTTCCACAGCCCATCCCATGCCCTTTTTGCTGAGTTAGATATTCCCCCTCCCTGGGGTCTTCTATCTACAAGCATGTTCTTGATGCCTCTCACCCTCTGTGTTGCTTCTTCCATTCCTTTGTGCCTTCACTCTCATGTCAGTGAGGTTTTGAGAGTAAGCTCATGCATTTGGTCTACTGCATTTAACCTGAATTACTGTGATCAACAACCTTTCCACATTGACTGATTTCCCCTATTTTACAGTTAAAGAAACTGAGAACAAAGAGGGGGCACACCACTTGCTGGGCGAAGACTCCACGGCAGGTGTGAATGACTTCCCTGTGTGTACTTTTCCTCCTACACTGCTTTGCTCCTGGCAAGAGGGCTCCAGGGTCTCGCAACCCTTCTGGCTGGAGTTGTGTCCTCTTGTCTAACCCACAGCCCTCCTGTGGCATGTTCCCACGACCGCTATCCATTGGGTGTAATGAACAAGCCGCAGCAGGATGCTGAGGACCGAGGTGGCTCAGCTAGTGGGGCTATGCTCTCAGCCAGGTGTGTGAAATGCAGCAAAGCCTCCCTTGGGGGCAAGCAGAGTGACCTTGAAGGGGGAACATTCTCCATGTTAATGGTTTCACACAAGCAGGGAGAGTTTCCCTTGGAAGCAGCACATATTCGTTGGGGCCATCAGCCTGGTTCATACTGAGAAGCACTTGGACTGAAATTTTATCCTGTGGTGGGGAAGAGAAAGAAGGGAGAGAGCGATGGGAAACTTGCTTCAGTTTTGTTTTGTTTTGTTTTTGTTTTTTGTTTTTTTCTTTGACAACCACAAGGTTTCTGCACTCCCTTGGAACCGAATCTCTGTTTTGACTAAATGGAAAGTCTCCAAGGAATAAGGGCTGATGGGGGAGGTCTCTCTGAAAAGCATCCTCTGTGGCTTTCCATCAATTCCTCTTTCCCCCTCTTCTCTTGCCCCGCTTGTACCTCTCTCTCTTCTGTGCCCTCTGACCCTGTCTTCACCCCCTCCATCAGCTGTCCACAGCAGGGGCCTGCAACCTTATCCCAGGCACCTGGGCTGGGGCACTGAGAGGCCAGGGCCCCAGGGGATCAGTGGGAATGCTCACAGGGGCAGGCTTGACAATAACTGGCAGGTAGGGGGTAGGCTGGAGGGGCACGAGGCTCCCAGTACCAGGATGGCTGGGGCAGTCCCATGGAGCACTTCATAGCCTTGAGCCTCCTGTTACCTCCCAGCACTCCTTTTTGGAGTCCAGAGTCTGGGTCTACTAAACCTTTGACCAGGAGAGAGAGGCGGGAAAGGAGGGAAAGGAAGGAAAGTTAGCCTAGGAAATTTACAAATAAGAAGAGTAGAACTTACTTTTCCTTTAAAATGAAAACCACTTGCTCTGAACCAGGATCTCAGCAATCCTCAGCCCCAGGCCATTCTCACAGCCTCCTACTTATCCTCCAAGGTCAGACAGGTTCCTTCACACTGTCCCCATTGCCGGGGTTCCCAGCTGCCTTTGCTAGCCCCACAGAAATAACACTGCATATTTTGTTTTTAGTACCTCTTTTACAGTATGATAGGAAACTCAAGCTGACATGGACAAATAGACTCTTCATTCCCTCAGGGCAAGGGCTTTGTTTATTTTTAACTTTCAATAAAGAGCTTAAGGCTAAGAAAATAAATTAGATTAGCAGAATATGAATTATGACTATTTTGCTATTATAATATTTATCAAAAGAGTGGATGCATCAGGAGCTTTTCTGAGCACTTATGTGCATCTTCTCATTTCCCTGAACAGTCCAATGAAGAGGTATTATTATTTTCCCTTATAATCAGAAGCCCAGAGAAGTAACATACCCAGGGGTATATAGCTAGTAAGTTGCAGATTTATATACACACACACACACACACAAACACACACACAGACTCATGTACAAACACACACAACTTAGATGAAGGGATTCCATGACGGGAAAAAATTCTGTTTGCTAAAAGTTTAACAAATATTTATGAAGCCCCTGTGTATGAGGCCCTATACCAATGACTGGGGATCCAACGTTTAATCCAGTATGGCCTCTGCCCTCCAGGAGCTTATAGTAGAAGGAGCTGGTATGGAAATACAGCTACCTCCCAGTACAAGGCACTCTGTGTGGAACCCAGTGCAGTGGAGAATGGAAGAGGTCAAGAGACACTAGACTTCCATCATGGAATCTGGGAAGGATAAATTGGAGTTCTTGTGTGCTGAAGGGGAAAAAAAGACATTTGAGGCGGACAGAAGGATGTGAGTGAAACTGGGAGGTACGAAGGACATGATGGCATTTGTGTCTTTGACCCCATGGGCTTGTTATCTTCTCGCTCGTTACTAATAGTTACTTCAGATGATCAGTGCATTGTAGTACCTCCGTACTACATGTCGGCTGAATGACTGGAAGCTTGGATAAATAAATAGTACCGGAATACTCAGAAGAAGCATACCACACTCTAAGGATGGGGTCTCCTTGGTGATAAGATTGTCTCCATTAGCTTGTGTATATTAATTACATAGGAGATTAAATATTAAAAGTTACTGGTTAAAAAGGAGCTTGGATCAAAGGAGCTTTCTTGACTGGCCAGGCATGAACCCTGAAAGGTTTAGAATGTGGGGTTTAGGTGGTGAACAGAAGGGATGTGTCACTGTAGGTGGATTTGGAACACCTTTCCTGTGATCCTTTCAAGGCTTCATCTCTGTCCCGGTGTGGCTGGCAAAAAGTATGCCTTTGGGTCCAACTATTAGATCAGAGACAGGGAGATTCTGTTGAAGGGCACTGAGGGGAGGAGAGAATGCTGAGTGACAGCAGGGACAGGAGGACTGTGCTAGCTACAGGAAAGACAAGTCAATGGTAGAGAGAAGGGTGTCACTTTCTGTGACAGCTGGAGACCAAGGTTGCTCCCGGAGTGTGTCTCTCTCAGGAGGGTTGGCTTGGAGTTCTCTTGATTTTCAGGGTGAAGTGGGTACTAGGAATTTGAACGAAGGGAACTGACAAGAATCTCTGAACTCAAAATGGCCGGGGAGTTGAGAATTATTTGCTTTGGCTAAAGATAACAGCCGAAGGAAGTGAGGACAATCTTTCTTGACTGGCCAGGCATGAACCCTGAAAGGTTTAGAATGTGGGGATTAGGTGGAGAGGATTAGCCTACAGAGTGATTTCTGAAGAGACTCATCTGTTATGCTGGAACGTTCTGTGTGCCTGGGGCTCTGACTCGGGCACAGAAGGCACCCTTATAAATCTCTTTGTCTTGCAGTAAAGTTATTTGTGGCATTCATGACGACTGAGGGGCCTTGAGTGGGAGCCAGGAGGAGTTGGAGGTTAGGTGCCCAGGGCCGAGCCCTCAAGAGGGCCTCTCCCAAGTTTTCAGGCAGCAAAAGTAGCCTCAAAGGCTGACAACAGGACCTGCACTCCCACCAGTTCAACATCACTTCAACCACTTGACTGCCCTGCTCCTATCCATGCAGGAGGTGAGCAGGATAACTTCTTGGGGGCGGGGGGTGGGGGGGGTATCTCTTGCTGCTGACACAGATCCTGGGGCATGTGGACTAATGTGCCATATTTATGCATTAACTTTCCACCTGAGCCTTCACCATCATCATGGAATTTGGTAAAGCCATATATGACTTACTGTCCGGGCTGTTCTACCTGAGCTTAACACCTGTGGGCTTAAGTAAATTCTAAGAAACTGTATTTCAACCTATGCTTTTTGGAGGGTAATGCATTTCCCTTGGTGTTTACTAAGCACCCTTGGCACACACTCATCCTTTCTGTTTCTTCTAATTCTTATATTTTATATTACCTTCTTGAAATTCAATAACGCCACAACTTTCTATTTCTCTTTTTTCAGCTATACTGATTTCCTATTGCTGCTGTAAGAAGGTACCACAAACTTAATGGCTTAAAATGACCCAGTTTTGTTCTTTCACAGTTCTGGGGGTCAGAAGTTCTAAAATCAAGGTGTCAGCAGAGCTATATTCCTTCTGGAGGCTCCAAGGAAAAATTTGTTTCTCTGCTTTTTCTAGCTTCTAATGGCTTTGACTCAGGGCATCATATTCCATCTTGAAAGCCAACCACCAGGAATCTCCTGATCTTTCTCTTTTTCTCTTATTTCTATCATCAGGTCACTTTCTAACTCTGATCCTCCTGTCCCTCTCTTATAAGACCTTAGTGATTACATTGGGCTCACCTGACTAATCCAGGATATCTCAATCTGAAATCTGTACTTAATCACACTTTACAAAGTCCCTTTTGTCTTGTAAAATAACATATTCATGAGTTCTGGGATTGGGATGCAGTACATCAGTGCAGGGCTATCACTCAGCATACTACAACTGTTAAAACTGTGAGCTTAATTGCGTAGGATTACTGGTGGATAATTGCTGACAACAAATGATCTGCTGCAAGATTAACCACCTCGTGGTAAGGAACAAGGGCGGTGGATTCTGACTCACCTTCCATTGGAATCCCAGACACTTGATTAAAAAACAAACAAACAAACACAAAAACAAAAACAAACAAGCCAAGAAGTATCGATGGTTCTCATGCCTATTTTTCCATTGCTCCAACCTATTGTTGGACCATATCAGATAATACATGTTTATGGAAAAAACATAAGAAAAATCAGTCTACAGTTGATTAAAATTTTGACACTTTTTGTAGGGTAAAGAATTGAAAATTACTTTGCTTAAGAGTGAATGGTCCTGAAAGGATTCATTGTTACCTCTAGTGACAATTAAAAAAAAAAAAATCCAGCCAAAAAGCTATTATTAGCACATGCCAAAGCATGTCAGAGCTTAGTTCCCACATGCCGTGTGCTATGCTGATATATCATCTCGCTTAAATATGAGCATGAACCTAGGTCGGGTGCTGGGCACACGATTGCTTCCTATGTGGTCTTTGAAAAGACTGAAGGTCAACCACCAAGTTTGTAGTTGTCTCACTGGGGCCGTTAGCTGCGTGCTATCCTGCGTCCTTGTGCACTTGGCCAGTCTACTGCTTGTTCTTCTCTACGTGTTAGCTTCTATAGGTATTTCTGGTTCCAGCTCTTTAGTCCTGTTGATGCAGAGTGCAGGAACCCCATATCTCAACCACCCCAGCTTTTCTCTTAGTTTTGCTGTCGGGGGTGAGAAAGGACCATCACCTCCTCAGAATGGGCAGCTCCCCTGGAAAGCTAGTAGTGAGAGGGCTGCCAGAGGTATTTTGCTTTATTTATCTTTTGGATTGTGCTTCTCCAAGGAGCCCCTACACCCAGGCTTTTAAAAGCTCCAAGAGTGAGTGAATGAGTGGGGTTCCCAGGGAATGGGAAGAGCTATAGGCACTAAGAGTTTCTTAATATACATATTTATATTCATACTTATTTAATAGGTTTAGAAGTATGTTCCATGTATTGTTGTTCATCTGCAATACAAATTTAACTCTGAATGCTGTATTTTGTCTGGCAATTCTATGAGGAGTGTGGAAAGGAAGGGAAATTAAAATGAAATCTCTCTATCTATGTAGGGGAACACTTTTGATGCATTAACAGCAGTATTCCATCCACCACTCTTGTCATGTCATGTTTCCAGAGGGTTGAAGCGTCCTGACAAGGAAACTTCTCTCTACAGCATCTCCCTGGCTCCAGTAGTTGGGACCAAGCAGCGACTCCACTGCTTTAATCCACTCCATGTAACAGGAGCCTGTGTTTGCTGGTTATTAAGCTACCCTGCTCTCCATCCTACCTCACTTCCCCAAACACACAGGCACAGAAACACACAAAGGCCTTGGCTAGAGGTGAAGAGGTTAAGGGGGAAGAGCAGCGGGGGATGGATTAGAGTTTTATCAAAATAGCATCTGCAGAGATCTTTCCAGGATAGACATCACTCCTGAGCATGTCTATGGCCTGGGGCCAGGCCTGGGGCGGATGGGAAAACACCAGCTGGCCGGGGAAGGAGTGGTCCCTTGAGGGCAGAAGCTTCGCCAGGTGCATGGGGGTGGGGGTGGGGTGGGAGGACTTTGTTCCCCCCTCCCTTCACAGGCCCCCCTGCCCTAGCCAACTTTTTCCCCAGACTTCTCTTTCTCTCTCTCTCTTTTTTTTTTTTTTTTTTTTGCCTTTTTAGTAACTGTTACTTTTCCTGCATAAAGCAACAGGAGATCCTTTAGTCAGAATATTAACATTGCTGGGACTCATATTTCACACGAGGTTCACCCCTGTCTTAGAGAGGCAGAAGGCCCTCCTGAGGTAGGCAAGCTTGCAGGTCTGGGGCCAGAGTCTTGTTGCTTTGGAGAGCCATACCCCTTGGAAGCCATCTTACCCTGTTCCCTGCCTTCACTCCAGGCTGGCTCTAATGAATTCAAGTAGAAGAATGAGAAGTGACTCTTCTTTTCCTCAAGATCACAAGTTCTTCTGGTTTTAAATCCTGACAGTAAAGTGTGGCACAGTAAAGTGTGGCACATAAAGTTCACCCACATCTTCTGGCTGCACTCAGAGTTCCCTACTCCTTGCCTTCCTTTTTTTGGTCCTTGTTCCCACAGAGTTTTTTCTTTGTCCTTTCTGCTTCTCATGTCTACTTATTGGTAAAGGAGGAAGAAATCAGAGTAGTTCTTTTAAGAACAGCCTATCTTGAGGTGTAGAAGGACTTTCTAAGCACAACATAGAGGGAAGAAATTCACAAGAATAACATTGATTGATGTGATTCTGTCACTTGTGAGACTTCTCCATGTCTCATAATTCCGTAAAAAACACACAGGAAATATTTGTTACATATATCTTTTATATAAAGAGCTCTTACAAATCAGTAGCAGAGAAGCATATAAAACTAATGAAGGAATTTAAATGGCTGACAAAAATAGAAAAACGTCAAGCTGAGTGGTAACAAAAGAAAATTGTTTTACAAATTGAAATCAAAATTAAATTTGACTTCTCTGTATTTAAAAAAGTGACAAAAATATTTTTTAAAAAGATAATACCAAGTGTTGGCAGAGTGTAGAGACTGGGACTTCCAAGCACCATAAATTGCAGTGTTAAAACATATGGTATTTTGAAAGGGAAATGAGACAACACACATCAAGAAACAAAAATGTCATGAAAAAATAATGAGTCATTATACTACTTACAGTAATATTTTTAAGTTAATAATTAATGTTTATGCCAAGATGTAGCTGTGAAGATGTTAATCACAATACTGCTTATAAGAAAAAACTTGAAACCTGGAAATTTATGTCTAGGGATTGTCTTAATTAATTGTGGCACATGAATCTGTGGGCTATGCAGACATTTAAACTCATTTTGTAGAGCAGAGGCTTTTAAGCAATTCTCCATGAAGTCCTCTTGGATGGGGTTTTGGGTTATGGATGGTTCATATTTGATAGGTATTTTTCTGTGTTATAAACTAGGGCTTCTATGTATAATTTAATTTGGACCAAAGATTCATAGTTAAAAATAGTTTAAAAACCACTGTTGGAGAAGAGCATTGAGGGAGTTGCCAGATATGTTCTGTTCGCCCTCCAGATCCACTCTTCTACTTTAGACAAGGCATGTTTTGACAGCTACAGCTTCTATTTGAATTATAGACTTTTTAAAAAGAATTAAGAATTATGTGTGTACTCTAAGTAAATTTTTGCCACATGGGTTTCTTCATTTGAAGAGCACTGTTTTTACTCTGTTGTTCTTTACCAAAATTTTTATTCATGTTACCATTACCTGAACAATTATCTTTAGTGTTGGACTTCTTAACTGAATTTAAAATATCTATAACCATGTCAGATTAAATTTCCAAAGGTTTAGTGTGATTGTATGAACTGAATTTAAAAACGGAGTTTTTTAAAAAATCCAGATAACTGATTTCTTATTTGAATTATCTAAAAATACTGCTATCAGAGAGGGAGACAAAGCATGAGAGACTGTGGACTCTGAGAAACAAGCTGAAAGTTTTGGAAGGGATGGGGGGGGATGAGTGAGCCTAGTGGTGGATATTAAGGAGGGTATGTATTGCATGGAATCCTGGGTGTGGGGCATAAACAATGAATCTTGGCACACTGAAAAAATAAAATAAAATAAAATAAAGTATTAATAAAAAATACTGATATAAAACTAGAATAATTTAGTTATTTATCATTTTCATTTTCAGCTAATGGAGTCAAGAGATTAAAAGATGTCACTTCATTTTTTTGTTCACATATAAGGAAATCTGAAATTTGGGGTGCCTTGGGTGACTCAGTCAATAAGCATCTGCCTTCAGCTCAGGTCATGATCCTAGAGTCCTGGGATCAAGCCTGGAATTGGCATCGCATCAGGTTCCCTGCTCTGCAGGGGGCCTGCTTCTCTCTCTCTTACTCCCCCTGTTTGTGTTCCCTCTCTAGTGTTTCTGTTGAATAAATAAATAAAATATTTTTTAAAAAGAAAATATGAAATGAAAAAGGCAAAATGTTAGAACATTCATTTGATCTAAATGCAAAGTCATAAAGAATGATTGTTCACAAATATGTAAATGAACTTTCTATTACTATAATGTGTAAAATTATTGTTTTGGGTCATGGCCTTTAAAAAAATACCACTTAATGAAATAGATGGCAGTACTTCCAAACCATATTCATGTCTTTCATATTTCCTGTGATTAGTAATGTGACTATTCCTTGTGATGGACAATAAATGTCAACAAACATTATGAGCAAATTACATGCCCATCACTAACTTTCCTGAGAAATGGAAATTCAAAACTTAATTTTTCATTAAATTTGAGATTAGGGGTTTTTTTTTTTTAGAGGTTTTCATTATATATCTATATAAAATCTGTGATTTTTCACCTTTTACAACCATCTTGCTAGTTGACTGCTATCCATTATCTGCGAGGATTTTTCAATTTTGGCACATTCTACTGCCAAATGGCTGTAGACTCCAATGTCTAAGTAGGGAGGGCAGCACCAAAAACCTCTAACCCTACATCTGGGACTAGGAGATGCTTTCCCTGTGTGCTTATGTCCAGATATACTTAAAAAAAAATGTTATTAGTGGGTACCTGGAATACGTTTTGTGGAAAGAGGCATTAATTACATTGGGTCTGGAGATGATAAAGAAAAGAGATCATTATCACTGGATCTAACCACATGTTCAATGCACACATATCTCACAGACTCCTAGATGACACTATGGCAGATACTATAAGTATAAAAGGGAGTTTTCCAAACTCATCCCACATGATTTCAGTCCAAACGTGAATAATAAGACTTATTAAAAAGTGGAGAATCTAGGAAATGTCACACTGGATATGATATTCAAATGACAGATTTTTTCCAGGATTATCCCAGCCAAACATACATGCATGGTCACCTTATCTACACCCTACCCACACTTTTGTAAACAGTCCTTTGTGAGCAAAACCCTTCTGGACTCATCCAATTTTGAGTGTGCCATCTGTTTCCTGTTGGGTTCCTAGCAGATACAAAGGGATAAAAAGCTGTTCACTATGTATTGCTGAATGACAAAAGAAGATTAGAAAGTAGAATGATAGTATGCTCCAAATTAAGTATGCTAGGTAGTTACATATATGTAATTGTATAGAAAAACAATTCTGGGGATATATGCATCAAAATGTCACTTATAGTTAAAGCTGGGTGATAGGATTAAAAATACCTTTTTTCTTTTCTTTTCTTTATGTGAATTGAAAAAAAATCTCCAATAAGTATGAATTATGTTTGCAATAAAAAAACAAAAATTATTTTTCATAGTCTTTTGTGAGTAGGGATGGGCGGGGTATCAAAAGACATGTTATGGGCTCTCTGCTGTGGATTTCATAGACTGTATTGTATTCTGTAATGTGTATCTACCACATTAGGAATGGGCACCTAACTTGCCTCTAATGTTCTGCCACAAGAAGCAACACTCTGATGACATAATCTTATAGATTTTCACTAAAGACCTTCTCTAGGGTATTATTCAGGTGTGTGTATGCTGGTCAAAGAGAATATCTGAAGATAAATCTGATTTAATTGAATACTACTAGACCTTCTTTATAATGACTATGTTAGTCTATACTCTCATCAGAGTGTGTAAGGATACCTTTATCTCCACATCCTCAAAAATGCCTTGACTTAGCCAATTATCTGATAATGCCTGCCAATCTGATGGGCACAAAATGATATGTTATTGTTATTTTATTTGTGTATCTCAGTTACAAACGAGTTTGTCTCATCCTATTCTGTTTAGGCAATTAAACTTCTTCTTCTGTGATTGCCTGTTCATATCTTTGCCCATTTTCCTACTGGGTATTCTGTCTTTTCTTTGCATTGATATCCAGGAGTTCCTTGTATATAAACAAAGAATTCAAACTAAGTTATAAATCCAAGAACATTTTTGATTAAACATAGTTGGTCAGGTCTCAGTTGTCCCTAAAAAGGGTAGAGAATATAGGTTTGACTGATAACCTAAAACTCATTAATACTAAGCTTCAGAATGTGGCAGAAAATGTATCCATCTATATGAAAACATCCAATCTTGTTGGTGCCATTTGGAACCCCAATTTGGGAATGGGAACTATCCAAGGAGATTCACAGATGATGGAAATAGACTTTATCTGCCAAACATACTGGCTCCTGTATACAATCACGATGAAACTGGTTATCACAGAGGCATTTTTAGTTCCATTTAATAGGGATCATAGAAGTAATGAAAATTAATAATAAATGCATGGATGATAATTGACATTTATTGAACACTCACCATGCTGTGCTACTCACCATGCTGAGTGCTTTAAATACATTATAACCTGAGTATTGTTATACTCATTTTACAGGTATGATAACTTAGATTTGAAGAGCTTAAGTACTTGCTCAAGTCCACCCAGGCAGACACACTGTAAGATCCAGGAATTGAGAGTACCTGGCTGACTCAATCAGTAGAGCATGTGATGCTTGATCTCAGGGCTGTGAATTTAAGCCCTAGGTTGGGTATAGAGATTACTTAAAGAAAAAAAAAAATCCTTAAAAAATATCCAGAAATTGAACCTTGTAGACTAAAAGAACTTCTATGTTAAAAGAAAAAGCAAGGTCTATCATAATTCTTCTTTTTGAAATTATATTGATAAATAATTGCTAAAAATATAATCAATATTCTTTAAGAAGTCATAAAGGGATAATAGAAAATTAGACTTTATAAAGCTCTTGATAATTCTCTAGTTCAAACCCCTAAGTTTAGGAATTAAAGCTCAGGGAATTGATCCAGTTTATTCAATATTATACAGATGATTTGTAGCGGGGCTGGGACTAGAACTTGTACTTTCTCTCTCCAAGTCAAATTTGTGTATATTTATAGGTACAAATATATGGGCAAACTATTTTCAAAAGTGACGAGAGAACCAATTGAAGCCATTTTGTGAAGTCAAAAATGTTTTGGATTGGGCGCCTGGGTGGCTCAGTAGGTTAAAGCCTCTGCATTTGGCTCAGGTCATGATCTCAGGGTCCTGCGATCGAGGCCCATATTGGGCTGTCTGCTTGGCAGGGAGCCTACTTCCTACTCTCTCTTCCTGCATCTCTGCCTACTTGTGAACTATCTGTCAAATAAATAAAGTCTTTAAAAAAATGTTTTGGGTTTATGTAAGGGGATGCTGAGTAAAGATGATTTTCATGATTCTTAGAAATGGAAACTTGGTTCAACATCTGCAAATCAATCAATGTGATAGAGCACATCAATAAAAGAAAAGACACGAACCATATAATCCTCTGAATTGATGCAGAAAAAGCTTTTGACAAAATATAACATCTGTTCCTGATTAAACCTCTTCAAAGTATACGGATGGAGGAAAGATTCCTCAGTATCATAAAAACCATCTATGAAAAGCCCACAGTGAATATCATTATCAATGGGGAAAAGTTGAGAGCTTTTCCATTAAGATCAGGAACATGACAGGGATGCCCACTCTCATCACTATTGTTCAACATAGTGCTCGAAGTCCTAGCCTCAGCAATCAGACAACAAAAAGAAATAAAAGCATCCAAATTGGCAAAGAAGAAGTCAAACTCCCTCTTCACAGATCATGATACGTTATGTGGAAAACCCAGAAGACTCCACCCTCAAATGACTAGAACTCACAGAGCAATTCAGCAATGTGGCAGATACCAAATCAGTCCACAGAAATCAGTTGCTCTTCTATATGCTAACAATATAACTGTAGAAAGAGAAATAAAGGAATCAATTCCATTCACAATAGCAACAAAACCCATAAGATACCTAGGACTAAATCTAACTAAAGAGGTAAAGGATCTATACTCTAGAAACTACAGAACACTTATAAAAGAAATTGAGGAAGACACAAAAAGATGAAAAAGCATTCCATGCTCATGGATTGGAAGAATAAACATTGTTAATGTATCTATCCCACTCAGAACAATTTACACTTTCAGCGCCATCCTTATTAAAATACTATTGACATTTTTCAAAGAGCTAGAGCAAAAAACCCTAAAATTTGTATGGAATCAGAAAAGAGCCCTAATCACCAAGGGAAGGATGAAAAAGAAAAACAAAGCTGGGGGCAGGGAGCATCACATTGCCTGACTTTAAGCTATATTACAAAGCTGTGATTATCACCAAGACAGCATGGTATTGGCACAAAAACAGACACATAGACCAATGGAATAGAAAAGAGACTCCAGAAATGATCTTCAACTCTATGATCTACTAATCTTTGACAAATCAGTAAAGAATATCCAATG
Organism: Spilogale gracilis; assembly: GCA_004023965.1. NCBI lineage: Eukaryota > Metazoa > Chordata > Mammalia > Carnivora > Mephitidae > Spilogale > Spilogale gracilis. The sequence continues at coordinate 43,678 of PITA01016235.1, forward strand.
GAAAAAAATGTTGGCAAGGATGTAGAGAGGAGGGGATTCTTTACACTGTTGGTGGGAATGCAAGCTAGTACAACTATTCTGGAAAACACTATGGAGATTCCTCAAGATGTTAAGAATAGAGCTACCCTGGGATGCCTGGGTGGCTCAGTCCTTAAGTGTCTGCCTTTGGCTCAGGTCATGATCCCAGAGTCCTGGGATAGAGCCCCACATCGGGCTCCCAGCTGTGCCAAAAGCCTGCTTCTCACTGTCTCACCTCACCCCCCCGCTTGTGTTCCCTCTCTAGCTGTGTTTCTCTCTGTCAAATAAATAAAATATTAAAAAAAAAAGAATAGAGCTACCCTACGACCCAGCAATTGCATTAGTAGGTATTTATCCCAAAGGCACAGCTGTAGTGAAAAAGGGGCACATGCACCCCAATGTTCATAGCAGCAATATCCACAATAGCCAAAGGGAGGGAATGGAAATACCCTACAACAGATGAATGGATAAAGAATATGTGGTACATATAAACAATGGAATATTATTCGGCCATCAGAAAAGATGAATACTCACCATTTACACTGATGTGGATGGAATCTGGGAGAGGATTGTGTTAAGTGAAGTAAGTCAATCAGAGAAAGCAATTATCACATGGTTTCACTCATATGTGGAATATAAGCAATAGCACAGAGGACAATAGGGGAAGGGAGGGAAATCCAAAGTGGGAGAAATCAGGCAGGGATATGAACCATGAGAGACTATGACCCTGGGAAACAATCTGAGGGATTCAGAGGAGAGGAGAGTTGGGGAAGGGGTTAACAGGGTGATGGGTATTGAGGAAGGTATGTGCTGTGATAAGTACTGGGTGTTATACTTAACTAATGAAGCACTGAACAGTACATCAAAAGCTGATTATGTACTATACAGGGACTAACTGAACAAAATAAAAGAAAGAAAGAGAAGAAATGAGACTGGGAAATTAGGTCTAGTGTAGGCAAAATGAAGCACAACCTTCTCCAAAAAAAAAAAAAAAAAATGAGAGGAGAAGAGAGAGGCCAAAGGAATACAGAGGGCCCAAGACCTAGCATTCTCAGGTTTGGGAAAAGAGGGCCCTACAGAGTCATCCAAAGATAGAAACCGATCAGTAGTCAGAGTGGCTAGTATCTATAGGGAACTTTAGTGCCAAGTCCTATGGATGAACATTAATTATAATAATAGAAGTGAGGACTATGCTTGTCCTATTAGTGTATGAACCAAGAGAGAAGGAATGGAAAATCAGTAAAAGAGTAGATTAGAAGGCTGTGGACACAGGCTTCTGTACAAAAAAGAGAAGAATTATCCCGCCTTCTCCCTAGTGACAGTGGCATCACAAAGAGGACTTGAAGACTTCTTTCAGGCACAGGAGGAACAACAAAGCCCTCATTTTACAAAGCTCTATTTTCTGTGACAGGGCAGAGGAGGAAAAGGAGGAGGAATCCACTGGGGAGAAAACAAGAACATAGTTACTGACTGTAGCTCTACACCTGATGCTGGAGGATTTTAGAGAGGCTCATTAGAGGCCAGGGAAATGCAAGGCAGGCTGAAGAAGCAAACCTCCCTGTCAACGAGAGGGCAGTGGAAAGAATCCAGAAATAGAGCTGGAAGATCCAGTTCCAGCAGGAGGAGCATGAAGGAGACAGATGAAGTGGGGAGTGAAAACCCCTTGGGGCAGTGGGTTGGATGTAGGCCAGGCAGGGTGGTGGAAAATAGCTATCCGTGCCAGGAGAAGAACGAATTGAGTGCGAGGCCATGGGAGGGTGGGAGGGAGAGGACACGGGGCAGGCTCCGCAGGAATCGGAGACATCCAGCGAGGGATGATGATTATTCCAGCTGTCCAAAACCCGTTCTGTTGACTTGTACTGGCAAGATGAGGGTCTGGTTGGACTTGAGAGTGGCAAGTGAGGGAAGGAAGGGGGTGTTGGGGAGGGGCTGAGGGTCAGGGTATTGGCTGTCATGAACCAGGGTGAGTGATACCACTGCCTCCATGTGTTCCCCAAGGATCAGATGCATTTTTATTTTTGTAGTTTGTGGAGTGCTGATCTTAGCCCAGATTGTGCTCTGAGACAGGCTGAGACCCTAAAGCAGCATGCCAGCTAGGGTCCTGTGGACATGAGATCCTTCTGAAAGGCCTCCCTAAGGAGTGCTCCATCATTGTCAGAGCTTGGAAGACCCAGGCTGGGGCCAGTGGAAGGGCAGCTCTTTGGACAGAGACCATTGGTGACCTAAAATCACCCTTAATTTCTGGAGGCCTTACTGCCCTCCTGGCCTTCCTCCCTCTGACCTGTTTCTCATGGCTGCCTCAGAGAAGTTTTTCTCTAGATCAAGATAGACCTGCGAATTCTGGCAAGGGGAATTGAGGCAAGCTGTGAGCTCTGTCCTACCACTTTCTCCTCATTTTTCAGCATTGCCAGGAAATGAAAAAAAGGCAAGGTGGGAGGAGAGTGTCTTTAAAGTTAAGATGAAAATGGGTTTATTGCCCTTCATCTCTGAGTTCCATAACCTAGCTATATGATCTGTAAGCCTTTCACAACTAAATATCTTTTTTAGGTCCCATTTTGGCAGTCTTTATTAGAGACTATAATCTACTTCATAATGCCATATCTCAGATTCTGACCACCCCATTTTATCTTGTCTATGTTTGCTGTTCACTTGATATTAATTCATTTCTTCTCTTGTTCTCAGCTTTTGGTAAAGGGCAGACCTTCTTCATGGAGAGAACTCAATACTAAAATAGTCCAAGTGTTGGAGATGGGAGAAAAGGCATATGGCTGGTGGGGCTCAGGGAATGATAAATGACAGAAGACCTCCAAGAAGGAAGAGTAATACAAATCCAAAAAAGAGATGAAAACTTGAGATTTCCTTCCTTCTTAACAGCCTTATTAAAATATAATTCATATAGCTTATAATTCTGTTCCAAGTGCACAATTCAGCAGCTTTTATTACATTCCCAGAGTTGTGTACCAACACACTTTTAGGATATTTTCATTCTCTCCAAAAGAAATCCCGCACTCCTTAGTTATTCCCCAGCCCTTCTATCCCCCCACCCCCACAGCCCTAGGCAACAACTAATTAACTTTCTCTGTGAGATTTCTTAAGCCAAGAGCAAACTCAGCCCAGGATTCCATGAATTTATAGAATGCTTTAGTGACTATGAAGTGTTTTCCCATAGGCAACCTCGGTTTTATCCTTTCATCAGCTCATTCAAGTAAGCAGGGCAGGTAATTTTATCTTGCATTTTTCAGATCAGAAAACAAGGGTATCTGAATGACAACATTCCAGCTTCCCTAAAGGAATGAAGTGACATATCCCTTCACATCCATGGAAGAAAAATAAAGATGAGTTTGTGAGTCATATCTCCTTCACTACTCCTTATCATTTGGGAAATTAAGGCAGAAGACAAGGTGAAGAAGCAAAAAGGAAGGGCTGAAGCTGCATCTGGAGGGATTGAGGTGAAGCATCTGTTAAAATGTTTTAATTAAGATTTACGACCTGCTGGAATGTATCCCCAAAGGTAGCTGCAAGAGCTCCTTTCCTTGGGATTAGAGAAGAAGAAAGGGGAGGAGGAGG
>PITA01016236.1:0-47253 GCA_004023965.1 Spilogale gracilis
CCAGGACCCTGAGATCATGACCTGAGCCAAAGGCAGAAGCTTAACCCTCTTAGCCACCCAGGCACCTAACAATTCTGTATCTTAAATGACTTCCCTGATGTTCATTTCACTGAGGAAAAAATGGCAAAAAATAAAATAAACAGGGGCGCCTGGGTGGCTCAGTTGGTTAAGTGACTGCTTTTGGCTCAGGTCATGATCCTGGAGGCCCGGGATTGAGCCCCACATCAGGCTCCCCTGCTTCTCCCGCTCTCAGTCCCTCTCCTTGTGTTCCCCCTCTAGCTGTGTTTCACTCTGTCAAATAAATAAATAAAATCTTTAAAAAATAAATAAATAAAAAATAAAAAAATAAAATAAACAAAACCCCATGCCTCCCATGACTTTCTCCATAATTCTCCCTTTAATTGGTAGAAACAAGGACAAATTTAAAACATTTTTTGTTCCCTTTGGCAAAGACATAACAAATGTTTGGCAAATTCTTGAAATGATATAAAAGTAGGAAAGGCCTAAAAATAGCTTCAGATGAATGATATATATGCAGCAAAAACACATCAGCAGTATGTCTAGGGCCAAGATTGCTGAAAAGAACCAGGAAAACGTGAACAGCAAGAAAATTAAATCACAAATCCTTCTTAGTGTGGGCTTTGGAAGAACCAAAAATAACCAGCTCTTGAACATAAAACAGTCATTTTCTGATGAGTTTGGGCAATGAAGACAGACACATCATTAGAAGAGGGCGGGGAGAAGAGGGAGCAAGTCAGCCCAAAACAGAAAAGTTTTATTGTTGTTACTTAATGTATTTATTTACTTTAGTATGGCTCTATGATGGGCTAATTTCCCAGTGGGAATTCCTAAAACAGCCCAAAACACCCTTGAGCTCACATCATAGCCCTTCTTGTGCATAGCCCATTTATATCTTTCTCAGACAATAACATGGTCAATTTAGAAGCTTGTTTTATTTTATTTTATTTATTTTTAAAAATAAAAGGCTCCATGCCCAGCATGGGACCAGTGCAGGGCTCGAACTCATGACCTTGAGATCAAGATCTGAGCAAGATCAGGAGTCTGCTGCTTGTCCGACTAAGCCACCCAGGTGCCCTTCCTCAGAAGCTTGTTGTTTTAGAACAGTTTCTCAACTTCCGCACTATGACATTTAAGGACAGATAGTTCTACTGGGGGGCTAACCTGTACATGGCCAGGGATTTAGCAGTGTATCTGGACTCTAACCATTAGATACCAAAGAGCACCCCCCCATTTCTAGCGAACCGCCAAATATATCTCCAGATCGCATCTAATGTTCCCAGGGGACAAAATCACCCCCTGTTGAGAACCACTGGTTTAGAGAATGAAGAGATGGTCATCCAATCCAACCTCATACCATACAGATGAGGAAACCAAAGCTCAGGCATATCAAATGCCTTGCTCATATGTACTTAGCTGGTCAGTGGCAGATCTCAGCCAGGAACCACAGAATACCACATCTTTTTTTCTTTTTTTTTTTTTTAAAGGTTTTTACTTATTTATTTGAGAGAGAGAGTGAGTGAGAGAGAGCATGAGAGGGAGAAGGTCAGAGGCAGAAGCAGACTCCCCGTGGAGCTGGGAGCCTGATGTGCTACTCAATCCGGAAACTCCAGGATCATGACCTGAGCTGAAGGCAGTGGCTTAACTAACTGAGCCACCCAGGAGCCCCCAGAATACAAATTTCAATAGGTTGACTATACTCCGACTCTAATCATTTACATTCCACTATGATTTTGCCATTCCCATTGCTACCTATAGTATAATTTTTAAAATGAGTTCGCTGATTTTTTACGCTTAATGCATTTTTAATAAATAAATATTTAAATAATAAATAAATATATATATTTATTTATTAAATAAATATTCAGATATTTGGGTGCTGACGTCTGCCTTTGGCTCAGATCATGATCTCAGGGTCCTAGGAAATAGGCCTGTGTCAGGCCATTTGGTAAATGAGGATACTGAGGCATATAGGTGCCAGATCAGTGACCCAACTCATGAGTGGCAGAATTGGAATTCCAGTCCAGGAAGTCTGGCTCAGGAGTCCATGCTCTTATTCGGTAAGAGGAAAGATTGGAGATGCTGATGAGAAGAGAGGGAGATGAGTCTGGGGCTTAAAACCACATAGCCAGGAAATAACGGGCAGAAATAAAAAGGGGACCTGAAGTATTAAAACAAATCCTTGGGAGAGGGGAATTCTCACCTGAAAAAGTGGGCAGGAATAGTGGTGAAAGAGGACAGATGCTGAGGAGAGAGGACATCAGAGCAGGGGCAGGGTGGGACTTCAAATAAGTAGTATTCCAGGTACAGAGAGAGAAACCAACTCCTTGCCAGGATGGGGAAATGGGGAGGCTGGAAGTGGAAATTCAGGCAGAATGGTGGTTTGGTGGCCGCCTGGGTGGCTCAGTTGGTTAAGCAACTGCCTTCAGTTCAGGTCATGATCCCGGAGACCCGGGATTGAGCTCCACATCAGGTTCCCTGCTCGGCGGGAAGCCTGCTTCTCCCTCTCTCAGTCCCTCTGCTTGTGTTCCCTCTCTAGCTGTGTTTCTCTCTGTCAAATAAATAAATAAAATCTTAAAAAAAAAAAAAAAAAGAATGGTGGTTTGGGGAAAAGGTAAAAGGAAGTGTGGGGTGGGAATCCAGGTCTAGGAGGGGAGCCTTGGAGGAGTAAGAGGAAAGATGTGAGGGGGCTACCAAGGTGAGAACCTGTTGGTGAGAGGGACAGCTGGAGTGCAGGGGAGGCTCAGAAGGGGCCCCAGCTGGGCAAGGTGAGGTACTGCAGTGGGGAGCAGATAAAACACACTCCCACACCGGGAAAGGCTGATGCTGGTGAACGCCAGCCATGGAAGTTAAATGTTTTACCCTTAAAAAGCAAGTTGAGAATCACTAGGGGCGTACACACCACATTTTGCAAAATGTTGAACCAATTCATCTCCAAAAAATATAAAAAGCTTTTTGGGTAACATTTGAGGAATTTTTGAGACTTTTATGTTCCCACGACTAGTTCATAAATAAAATATACAACTTAAAAAGTGCACACACTCTCGTAATTGCTGAATGAAAATACCAAGCACAGAACTGCTTTATCACTGTTGTCAGTTCCTCCTGCTTCTACAACACTTGACTTTTCAAAAACAGATTTTCCGGGAAATGTTTTGTCTTTTACACTTTCCAATTTTTTGTAGATCAAGATGTTAATAAAAATAAACAACTTGGGGGAAATTCAATGAGTGTTGTCATATTTGGACATATCGGCATCTCTAAAGAAAGACAATTTCATGGTTTGCCCTTAGTGATATAACAACACTTAGGCAGAAATCCATTCATAGTTTGTTAAGATGGGTTGTACCCAAGTTCAGCCAGGATATGGAGGCACCAAAAGCGACACTAATGCGGATATATTTAAAGGAATATATAAATGATAAAAATGTAAAGTGAGGGCTCCTGGGTCACTTAGTCGTTAAGCAACTGCCTTCAGTTCAGGTCATGATCCTAGGATCCTGGGATCGAGCCCCACCTCGGGCTCCCTGCTCAGCAAAGAGCCTGCTTTTCCCTCTCTCTCTCTCTCCCTGCTTGTGTTCCCTCTCTCACAGTCAAATAAAATAATAAAATCTTTTTAAAAAATGTAAAGTGAGGCATAATAATTAAGTACTTCGGGGTCAGACGGGCCTAAACCAGCAGCATCACAGTTTCATGTGGTAGAATATACTGATGTTCCATAAGAGCATTATGAAGTTATTAGGAGGATTAAATCAGATGTCATACAAAGGGTGTCAGGAATGCACTGCTAAATATATTCCAGATATTATCCTAACCAGTATGAAGCAGAATAAACTAAACAATAAGCTTCTGAGAAGCTTGAGGGTTTTCACAACTTTGCTTTGACGAGTTTTGATTCCTGGCACTAATTTCCATGCAGGCAAGGTACTTGTTCATTCTTCTAGGTCAAGGCTGACCTGAGGGTTTCAATGGCTCTAAACCAACAAACTGTGTGATTCACTAACTCCAGAAAGTCCCGAAGACCCATTCAGGGAATCTATGAAATAAACACTCTTTTCATGATAATCGAAATGCTAGTAATTCTAAATTTATTCATTTATAACAAAACTAATTTCTTTTTTTTAAAGATGTTATTTATTTAGTTCACAGAGGTAGATCACAGATAGGCAGAGAGGCAGGCAGAGAGAGGCGGGGAAGCAGGCTCCCTGCTGAGCAGAAAGCCTGATGTGGACCTCAATCCCAGGACCCTGAGATCATGACCTGAGCCGAAGGCAGAGTCTTTAGCCCACTGAGCCACCCAGGTACCTACAACTGATTTCTTAATGATACTAAATGATTAATCAGTAACTATTTTCATTTTTTCACTGCACTGACACTTGCACTGATGATGTGAAAACACTGATGGATAACACTACTGATACCTTAGCAGGAATCAAGGCAGTGGTACCAGAGTTTAGTGTTTGTTTTCACTAGCATGTGCTCACGGTGGGGAAGGAGGGCGGGGGAAGCTAGTTTCACTTAGGAATGTCCCTGGTGAAGCAGTACTTTTAATAAATTCTGACCCTTTGAGTATAACTCTTTTTTTTTTTTTTTTTTTTTTTTTAAGATTTTATTTATTTGACAGCGAGAAACACAGCGAGAGAGGGAACACAAGCAAGGGGAGTGAGAGAGGGAGAAGCAGGCTTCCCGCCGAGCAGGGAGCCCGATGCGGGACTCGATCCCGGGCCTCCAGGATCATGACCCGAGCCGAAGGCAGTCGCTCAACCAACTGAGCCACCCAGGCGTCCCTGAGTATAACTCTTTTTAGTATATGTGCTACTTTAGTAGTAGCAAGTACGTACATATTTTTTTAACAGTTCATGGGAGAAAATAGGAAGTACCCATAAAGCCCTCTGCTATTTGCCCAAGTACAATGGTTGCCTTGAAATAAAGCACTGTTTGAGTTTGTGAGCTGAACGAGCCATGTTCGTCATGAAACACCTTCCTTACTTGAATTAATGAATGAATGACAAACTGTAGTGATCAGATTTGAGTATCTGGCAGATATTTTCATTTATTTATTTATTTATTTATTTATTTATTTATCTATTTATTTTTTAAAGATTTTATTTATTTGACAGAGAGAAACACAGCCAGAGAGGGAACACAAGCAAGGGGAGTGAGAGAGGGAGAAGCAGGCTTCCTCCCAAGCAGGGAGCCCGATGTGGGACTCGATCCCGGGTCTCCGGGATCATGACCTGAGCCAAAGGCAGTCGCTCAACCAACTGAGCCACCCAGGCACCCCATCTGGCAGATATTTTCTTAAAAATTAAAGAAACAGGTCTATTACTTCAAGGAAAATAATTGACAATATTATACCAATGATAAGACTGGAGCTTTTCAGTGGAAATTGGAATTCCAAAAAAGTCACATCCACATTACTGAGCTTGATAGCTGGCCAATACTTGAAGACTTTTCTGATAAGGTCAGTGATGATATTAATAACCATGATTTTTAAAAATATACCATAATGCCATGTCACAATATTTGGAAGATCTGTATAGCTTAGCGAACTGATATTTTCCAAATGATCAATATGTACTGTTACAGAATCAATCATACGTGGCTAAAAGATACATTCAAAATGAAATATAGATTAATGCATTTCCTTGATAAGGTTTTAGATTCCACACACCAACTAACCTTTAAGAAGCTACTACTTGCCCAGTTTTGCCTTTTTTAAAAGATTTTATTTATTTATTTGACAGAGAGAGATCACAGGTAGGCAGAGAGGCAGGCAGAGAGAGAAGGGGAAGCAGGCTCCCTGGCAAGCAGAGAGCCCGATGTGGGCCTCGATCCCAGGACCCTGAGATCATGCCCTGAGCTGAAGGCAGAGGCTCAACCCACTGAGCTACCCAGACACCCCACTTGCCCAGTGTTGATGTAATATCAAAGAGAAATATTCACAGTGATCTGTAAAGGCTATTAAAATATTCCTCTTTTCTTTGTGAGACCACATTTCCTTTGTATATTCTTTTTTTTTTTAAAAGATTTTACTTATTTATTTGCGAGAGAGAAAGTGAGAAAAAAGAGTGTACAAGTGGGAGGGGGGCAGAAGGAGAAGCAATCTCCCTACTGAGTTGAATGTGGGGTTTGATCCCAGTACCCTGGAATCATGATCTGAGCTGAAGTCTGATGCTTAACCTACTGAGCCAGCCAGGTGCCCGACCTTTGTATATTTCAGTCTAAACAAAATATCACTACATTAAAAGGAGAAGCAGATAAGAAATCCAGTTCTCTATTACTAAGCCAAACATGAAAGACATTTCTTATTTGGGAATATATTTTTTTCATAAAAACACACTAAATTAACATGTAACAGATTTATTCTAAGTTTATTTGTTTATCTATTTAAAATAGGCCCCATGCCCAGAGTGGAGCCCAACATGGGGTTTGAACTCACAACCGAGACCTGAGCTGAGATCAAGAGCCAGATGCTTAACCTACTGAGTCACCCAGGTGCCCCATGAATTAATGTTTTTAAATGTTCTCAGTTTTAATTTTTACTGTATAAGTAAATATAAATATCTAAACCTACACAAAGGTTTTAGAGATCTTTAGTAATTTTTTAGAGTATAAAGAGGTGTGAGACCAAAAATCTGACAACAATGTTTTTAAGTAGCTCTCTAAACTTGCTGCTGTCTCCTTTAACTGTTTACAGAAACATAGGGTTTAGGGCAAATCTACAATAGAAAATTATCAGCTCCTAGTCTATTTAGTGAGGGAACATTGTTCAGAAGAATCATCAGGAGCTAGAGTTAATTGTAGTTTGTTCTCAGAGTAACAGGTAAGTCCAACAGAGTAGAGCCATTGAGCTCAAGAATGACAAATCAAAGACCTTTCAGGAAAGACAGGCTGCCAAGCCTGCATCAAGGAGAAATAAAGAGCTGACCCCCGCTTTTTTTGGTACATAGCCTATATGCTATTACTATCTGTGTAGATATTAAGCATATGTGCTTCATTAAAGGCATTGGAAAGATTTTTCCCCCCTCTGAAACTCTTTTTGATTAGGAATCCTGTTGGTTCTTGATATTTGCTTCTTTATAAAATAGACGAGGAGAGAAATTTGTTCTTTTGTGGCCAAAAAAGACCAAAGGGAGTTACAGCTGGATCTCACTATGAGCCCACAATTTCTGCTCAAGGGGCATAATAAAAAATGTTAGAACAATCCACTGCTGCTGGAACAGTACCATGATCAACTTCTAAATTTAGCTCTGAGATGGATGAGGGAATCCCTCAGTTGTCTCCTTTCCAATCAACAAGCAAACAAAACCAGACCTGAGGTTCAGTCTCATGTATGCACCAGAATATTGATAGGCTCTGAATGTAATAAAGAATAAAAACCAGGAGAAGCCATTTGACCCATTTCAGCCTCTTGGTGTCTGGAAATTTCCACCTCGCTGAGATGAAAAGAATCAAGGTATGATTTAACTCAAGAATGGGTTGTTATTCAAGAGGAAAAGAATAGGGACCAATTCTAGCTTCAGATGGGATTGTTTCTGAAAATAGGAAACAGAACATCACCAGTGAGGTCAAAGCAAGAACTGCCTGGAGTCTCCCAGTAGGCTTTTCAGTTCTTGTTTTGATCATTGCTGGAAGCTTCCTGATACCACCTTCTATAGCCACCCAGCCCATTCTTGGTCACAAATTAACCATTTCTCTTCCTCGAGACTTCTCATGCACGAGGAAGGTGAAGAGTAATGATTTAAGGGAACCCTGGAGTAGGCCTGAATGGATGTGATCTATTGGGCAGATAACTCCACCTCTCGATGCCTCAACTTCCTCCTCGTAGGATGGAAAGAAGGACAGCACTCCTTGATAAGTTCTTGTTAGGATTATCTAAGACAATGCATACAAAGCACTCCGCACAAGACACGGCACATGCTGAGACCTAATATATGGAAGTCATTATCACAGCAATTCTTTTGCTCATATTCCCATCTGTGAGTTTTTTCCGTTATTTCTCAACATAACCCTTTCTTTTGGGGCTGTTGATCTCGAAGGCATCTGGTCCCTCATTTCCCTGAGTCATCATCATTAAAATGCCGGGTTTCTGAAGTCATCCCTCCCCCTCCTGCTCTCCAGGGCTCCCTCTGGTGGGGGCCCAGACCAAAATTCCATGGCCATGAGTCTTTGCCGGGGCTCGACTTAGCAGAATGTCCTGTCTTGTAGGAGACCACCTGAAGCGGGAGAAAATCGACCGCCAATGGACTGGGAGAAACGCCCCAGACCTCGAGTGGGCGCGAGCCCGGAGGCGGGGCCGCGCACCTAGGTGAGAAGGAGGCTGGGGGCGGGGCCGTGCTCCGAGGTGAGAACGAGGCCACACCCCGAGGTGAGCGTGCTGGAGGCGGGCCCACACCCGACGTAGGCGCAGGGCTGGGGGGCGTGGCTCCGGCGGGGCGCCGCCGGGACTGTTAGGGAAGCGCCAGCCGCCTCCCCAGGCGGCGCGCGCAGCCATCCGCGGGCTTGAGGCAGCGCAGGGGTTAAGCCGCCGGCGCCACCTGGGCGCCGCTGAGGAGACCCGCGAGCCGGCGAATCCCGCGCGGGCCCGGCGAACAGGTGCCCGCGCGCGTCAGGCGTCCGCAAGGGGCGGGGAAAGGGGGCGTGGCCGGAAGCCCGGGGCGGGGTGCGGCTGGCCGGGTGAACGGGAGGAGCTGAGGGAGGCTGGAAGGAGCTCGCCCCGCTGCGCGGCGCGGGATGTGGAGCCGCCGCCTCGGCACCTGCAGCAGCAGCCGCCGCCGCCGCCGCTGCTGCTGGGGCTGCCGCCGAGCCCAGGGACATGGAGCGCGGCTGCAGAGAGCGGCCGCCGGCAGCAGCAGCAGTAGCAGCAGCGAGCGTCGCAGCGACAGCGGAGCGCAGCCCGCCCCGTGAAGCGCTGCCTGGCCGGCGGCGGCAGCGGCAGCAGCAGCAGCAGCAGCAACAGGGCGGCTGAAAACTCGGCGGCGGCGGGGTTCCTCGCAACCTCCCCTCCCGCTTCGCCGCCCCTCGGTCTTCCCTTCCTCAGCCTTTCCCTTTGCCGCCCCCACCTCCTCCCCAGCGCGCACCGAGCAGCTGAGCCCGGGGGCGGGGGGAGGGGGCGCGTGCCGCGGGCGCGGGGGAGGGGCGGGCCGGCGCGCGCCGCGCCCGGGGCTCGCGGGACCCGGGGGACGCGTGCCGCGGCGCGGGGCGAGGCGCGGGGCCCCTCCCCCCTGCAGCCTGGCGCGCGCCGGCCGGGCCGCACCGCTGCGGGCTCAGCGCGCGCGGGCCATGTCCGCCTTCTGCCTGGGCTTGGCCGGCCGCGCTTCAGCACCCGCTGAGCCGGACAGCGGCTGCTGCATGGAGCTGCCCGCCGGGGCCACGGACGCAGTCGGGAGTCCAGCCGCCGCCGCCCTCATCTCCTTCCCGGGGGGCCCCGGGGAGCTGGAACTGGCATTAGAGGAGGAGCTGGCGCTGCTGGCGGCCGGGGAACGGCTGTCCGACCCCGGGGAGCATTCTCAGGCCGAGGTCAGTCCTCCGGCCGAGGGGTCCGGACTGCAGCCGCCGCCCGCTCAGGATCCCGAGCTGCTGTCGGTGATCCGGCAAAAGGAGAAGGATCTGGTGTTGGCCGCCCGGCTGGGCAAGGCGCTGCTCGAAAGGAACCAGGACATGAGCCGGCAATACGAGCAGATGCACAAGGAGCTGACAGACAAGCTGGAGGTGAGGACGTCCGTCGTGGGATGGGTGGGAAGCGGGGAGAGTCCTCCCGGCAGCTTTGGGAGCCACTCACCCACCCCATTCCTTCCTTGCTCACGCTGCCTCAACAGAAAACCACCTGAGCGGAGGGGTAGGCTGGAGGGTTTTCAATTATCAGAGCCGGGCAACATTGAATCCACCTGACTTCAGCAAACCGGTCCATGTACAGCCCCAGCCCCGCTGTGGGCCATTCTATTTATGTACTGTACACGACATCTAAAATAGAGCTTACAGTATGACTAATTTATACAGCGCTGAGGTGATGTCTGCACACAGAGAAATGAGAAAGTCGGGAAGCATTTAAAACATGCTCCAAGTTTTCAGAGTAGTTAATCTCTAATCAGGGTGTTAGCCTAAAGCCTTCCAGTTTTGGCGTTAAGGCCTCCAGATGCCCTTGTCTTAACTTCCCCGCAGCTCAGAGTTGTGGGAAATAAGTGCCCCTAAAGGAGCTTTATATAGCCTTCAAATACTCAGGGATTAGGAAATGTGTTTCCATTGCAGAAATCAGACAAGCCTGGGCTCAGCATGTGACTGTTAGTAGTGGATTTAATTTGGACCTCCGCATTTATGTGTATTTTGTATTTAAACAGTACGCTTCTGTGTTCTGGGCCTCATGCATGGAATTCCATGGCCAAATGCAACCTACCAGAACCATATTACTTTAACTGTTATAAATACCTCTTGAAGTGTCTGTAAGATTTCTGCCAATTCTCTGGACCAAAGTCTTTCTCAGAGCTATACCTGTTTGTTTTCTTGCCTGTTACTGGAAAAGGGTCTTGAAAGCCCTATGGAATGCCAGCCTTTCTAAATTAAAAGAGATTTTTTTAAAAAGGGGGTGGGGGGCATCTCTGGTAGTGGAGAGGAGCTTATTTTTGTCTGCCTGTGCATTTGCTATTCGTACCCAGTTTAGTTGCAAACAGTTCTTTTTATTCTTAGTTAAAAGAGAATAGTACAGTTCTGAATAGGGTCTGAAATTGACCCTACTCTGCTTCCATATCTTTGCTACTGGTTGAACAGCCAGAATGTAGATTCAGGAACTTTTCTGTAATAAGATTTCTCTAATAAGAGTTAAGTGTGTTTGAAGTCTAGTGACATATCAAAAGTAAATTGGGGGGGGGGGACCAGCCAGTGCCCTGTAGTTCAGTTGGCCTGTTAACTAGGTCTGCTAGTTGATGAACCCCTGAGATATCTCTCTGAAAAGTGGTTTGTGAAACCCATAGGTAGACTGCCAAAAAGCAACCCAATGAATTGAATTGTTTAATTTTCATTTGAAGTAGAGGTCTAGAAATAAAAGGGTGTCTTTTTTAAAAAATGGGATTCAGTTACATGACTCTATATAAAAGTACTGCTGCAGAGATTTATACTTATGATTTGAAATTCCTTCAGTGAGGAACTTGATTGAAGAGACAGCTAACTTGAAAGGAACATCATATCAGTCAGTTTGATTACTGATAGATTTCAGTGTAATCCTGAGTGTGCAGTTACACACACCCTGGGTTCCATGTGGATGGAGCCCTTTGTACGTTACTTCACCACCAAAAATGATTTAATAATATTAATATTATAAAAATATTTTTATAATAGAAAACTGTAAATTACCTCCTACTTTTTACTATTGACCAAATTGACAGTGATAAATAGTTCAAAGTTCTCAAACTAGTTTATAAGATCTTCATTCCTCAACAGCTTGCCATATAAATGCTAGTGTTAAAAATTTATTCTAATTTCTGGAGGTTGTGGTTGCACCACGGTGTGAATGCACTTAACACTACCCAACTGTACACTTAGAAAAGGTCACAATGGTAAATTTTTTGTTATGTATACTTACATTTTTAAAATGTTTATTTTTAATAGCCAAATATTGATTATTGAGGAGAAGTATTGGAGGGTTCAGTTATACTATTTCTTCAAGGTATAATTGAAGATTATCATTAAAAGTTTTTAATTTAAGAAGTACACTTAAAAATTATCTCATGAAGATATTGTCATTAGGTCCTTGTAATTCTTTTCATTCTTGTTAGTTGACTGAAACCTAATAGAGAACAATTTCATTTGATACCTGCAAGTGAATTTTCCTCACAGTATATACATATATATATTTTAAAGATTTTTATTTGTTTGACAGAGAGAAACACAGCCAGAGAGGGAACACAAGCAGGGGGAGTGAGAGAGGGAGAAGCAGGCTTCCCGCCGAGCAGGGAGCCCGATCGATGTGGGACTCCATCCCGGGTCTCCGGGATCATGACCTGAGCCAAAGGCAGTCGCCCAACCAACTGAGCCACCCAGGCGCCCCTCACAGTATATTTTTTAAGCACCCTAGATTTTAGAATGTCTGCTTAGACAAAATACTGTCTAAAGTTTAATACCACCACTCTGTTATATTTTCAATTAAATTAAATATTTAAGAGTAGAGGACTTGCCCTTTAAAAAGCATTTGTAATTTTCCACACAACTGTCAGAGGAGTCAAACACATTTTCTCACATGAGTGGACTCTGAGAGGATGTTGGCTTCACTGTTAAATAATGAGATTGGTCTTGTTTTAGTCCCCTCTGTTCCCTTACTACTTCTAAATTGGCACCTTTCTAACTTTAGGACCACCAAGCCATTGTCAAGACTTCTTTCCTACCTGTTCATTAGTTAATATTGAATACCTTTCCAGTTCTGTGTGCCAAACCTAAGATTTTGTTTTGTCATTTAAAACATAAAGTCTTGATTTTATGCTGCTGTCTCATTTAAAGGTACATTCTTTAGGGGCGCCTGGGTGGCTCAGTTGGTTAAGCGACTGCCTTCGGCTCAGGTCATGATCCCGGAGACCCGGGATCGAGCTCCACATCGGGCTCCCTGCTCGGCGGGAAGCCTGCTTCTCCCTCTCTCGCTCCCCCTGCTTGTGTTCCCTTTCTGGCTGTGTTTCTCTCTGTCAAATAAATAAAATCTTTAAAAAAAAAAAAAAAAAGAAAAGAAAAGAAAAAGAAAGGTACATTCTTTAAAGTCTTTAATGATTTAAAGGTTAACAGAATTTTTTTTTAGCTGGATATCTCAGGGTTAAAATGAAGATTAATTTGAAAGACTGGAAGATTTTGGTCATTTTTTCCCATCCTTAAATTGACAATATTGTATTTTATTCATTCACTGAATTATATTTTCATATCCTTAGAATTCTAAAGTTATTTTTTCAAAGATTTCATTTTATTTCTTTTTGAAGATTTATTTCTTGGGACACCTGGGTGGCTCAGTTGGTTAACACCTGCCTTTGGCTCACGTCATGATCCCAGGGTCCTGGAATCAAGTCCCACATTGGGCTCCTTGCTCCACGGAGATCCTGCTTCTCCCTCTGCCTGCTGTTCCCTTGCTTGTGATCTCTCTCTGACAAATAAATAAAATAAAAAATAATAAAGATTTATTTCTTTATTTTAGAGAGAGAGAGGAGAGGGAGTGGGGTGGGGGTGGGGAGGGTGCGAGAATGCTGAAGCAAACTCCCGGCTGAGCATGGAGCCAAATGTGGGCCTTCATCCAGGACCCTGAGATGATGACCTGAGCCGGAATCAAGAGTCAGCAGCTTAACTGCGGAGCCATCCAGACACCCCTTAAGATGTTTTTTTTTTAAGGGGCGCCTGGGTGGCTCAGTTGGTTAAGCGACTGCCTTCGGCTCAGGTCATGATCCTGGAGACCCGGGATCTAGTCCTGCATCGGGCTCCCTGCTCGGCGGGAGGCCTGCTTCTCCCTCTCTCACTCCCCCTGCTTGTGTTCCCTCTCTGGCTGTGTTTCTCTCTGTCAAATAAATAAAATCTTTAAAAAAAAAATAAGATTTTATTTATTTATTTGACAGAGAGAGAAACAGCTAGAGAGGGAACACAAGCAGGGGGAGTGAGAGAGGGAGAAGCAGGCCTCCTGCCGAGCAGGGAGCCCAATGCAGGACTAGATCCCGGGTCTCCAGGATCATGACCTGAGCCGAAGGCAGTCGCTTAACCAACTGAGCCACCCAGGCATCCCTGCTTTTATTTTTTTTAATTAAAAGTTTTTATTTATTTATTTGAGAGAAGAGATAGTGATATAGAGCACAAGCAGTGGGGAGAGGGAGAAGCAGGTTCCACGCTGAGCAGGGAACCCAATGGAGTACTTGATCCCAGGACCTGGGATCATGACCTGAGCTGAAAGCAGAGGCTTAATCAACTGAGCCACCTAGGATCCCCTACACTTTTGCTTTTAAATCTTATATCCAGCTAAGTTCTTATCTTTTTCCCAAAATATGAACTAAGACATTAACTTGTATTTATTTATATACTTGTTTCTTCAGAAATTAAATATTTAGTTTTTAACAACATTTCTAATATACAAGATTCCCTTTTCTCCTATTCTAGCAGAAAGTGAATTTTCTCTTACTGCAAAGGTAGTCTTTTCCTTCAACTACATTTTCTTCTCCCTTCCTTAGGCCAATTCTCATGATTCTAGTACAGTGTTTTTAAAGGGCAAAACAAGTAAAGTGAAATAATCACATTATGAGAGTCACATAATGAGAGTAGATTTGGGGAGGCAAAGCCAGAGGTCCTTATTTGTTTTTTGTTTTTTTTTTAAAGATTTTATTTATTTGACAGAGAGAAACACAGCCAGAGAGGGAACACAAGCAGGGGGAGTGAGAGAGGGAGAAGCAGGCTTCCCGTCGAGCAGGCAGCCCGATGTGGGACTCGATCCCGGGTCTCCAGGATCATGACCTGAGCCGAAGGCAGTGGCTTAACCAACTGAGCCACCCAGGTGTCCCAAGAGGTCCTTATTTGTATTCAGTGCTTGGTCTCCTTAAAAATTAATACTTTTTCATTGTGTATCCTGGACTTAGGAGAATGGTGTTGCTTTTTTGATTCTTTGCAGAAATCCATTTTCTGTAACAACCAGTTTTAGATGGGCTAATGATATTAACTTTTATTTTTCTAAAGTTTTCAACAAATCTTTTTTTTTTAAGAATGGTTTCAGATTTACAGAAAACATGGAAAAATGGTACAGTAAGTTTCCATATGCCAATCACCCAGTTTCCTCTGTTATTAACATGGTATACTTGCCATAGTGGAAAAAAATCAATACTGATACCTTGTTAACTAAACTCCTCAGTTTGTTCATATTTCCTTAGCCTTTACCTATTTTTTTTTTCTATTCCAGAATCCCATGCTGAATACATTGCAATTAGTTTTTCTTAGTCTCCTCTTTGCTATAGCACTTTCTTAGACTTTTCTTGTTTTTGATGACCTTGATGGTTTTGATGTTAATTTTCCTTCTTTTGTTTATTGAGGTATAATTAACACATAATGTAACATTATTATTAGTTTCAGGTATAGATATTAACTTTTATTTTTTTTAAGGTTTTATTTATTTATTTGACACAGAGATCACAAGCAGGCAGACAGGCAGAGAGAGAAAGGAGGAAGAAGGCTCCCCGCTGAGCAGAGAGCCTGATGCGGGCCTCGATCCCAGGACCCTGAGATCATGACCTGAGCTGAAGGCAGAGGCTTTAACCCACTGAGCCAGCCAGGCACCCTAGATATTACCTTTAAAATAACACATAACATAAAATAAATATATAAAATGAGTAACATACAATCCCTGACCACCATATGCCCCAATATGCTGCCCAGAGTTTACTGGTTAGTTTCACTTAGTTGAAAATACAATTCTAGGAAACCTTTCTTAGAGTAAACAGAAGTCTAAATTCTGTATGCTCATTAATAGGAAAGTCTTGATTGATTTTTTTTTTCAGTGTTTGGGAAACCTGAATTAAGTTTGTCACATGACCAAAGAACTGTAAGGACAGAATAGACTGATTAGCACCACCTGTCTCAAACCCTCCCCCAACTCCAAGTGGATTGGATTGTTTTAGTTGCTTAGTTGGGCTGTTCACTAACAGCTGTTTGCTGAATATTTTTAAGTCTCTCTGTTCTTCTAGAACACAAGCCTAATTTATCTGGCCTCTCAACACTGTGATTACTGAGTTCTTGCTGTTGCCTTCTGCTCGATCTTTTTCATTTCGGAAAAACTGAATAAAACCAAGTATCACAATTTTAGGATTGCAATTAGCATTTGTTTCTGCATTGCATCTTTCTGAAGTCTCTACGGTGACTAAAACATTTTCATTTTTGGAGTTTAGCAATGTTGAGGGAAGCATAGAGCAGAAAGTTCTTATGCTGATGAGTAGAAGTCCCCCCCTTGTCCTTCTTTTCCCTGCATGCTCCAAACCAAGGCTGTATTAAATATAACTACAGTGTGACTTTTTCAACAAATATAGTAGAATGATTATAGCCAAGTGAGTTATCTCCCAGAAGTGGTCAACCTGGGAGGCCATACATTTATTTCAGTAAAAATTGCCTTTGCTAATGTGATCAGAATTTTCATTTCAGATCACTGGTTATATCTTTTTGGCACATTATTTTTACTGCTCTGTGATGGTATGTTTTCATCTTTTGGGATAAATTCAATTTTAAGAAACATCAACAAATCATTCAGAGCGGAAGAGGGGGATAAAATGACAGGATGAAATGGGGTAATCTCTTTTTTTTTTCCTTAAATTTTTTTTAAAAGATTTTACTTATTTATTTATTTGACAGAGAGAAACACAGCTGGAGAGGGAACTCAAGCAGGGAGAGTGGGAGAGGGAGAAACAGGCCTCCCACCGAGCGGGGAGCCCGATGCAGGGCTTGATCCCGAGACCCCAGGATCATGACCTGAACCCAAGACAGATGCTTAACGACAGAGCCACCCCAGGTGCCCCGGGGTGATCTCTTTTTTAGACACATACTGGATGTGAAGTAATGGGACTGATTTTCATTTTGATGTATAATTATACACTGGCCCTTAAGGCATTCCAAAAGAAGCATTCCAAAAAATATTCAAAGAGTGAGAATTCAAAGAGTGAGAGTAGAATAAGAGTGTATCTTCCCAAGTAGGAAAGACTACTCTGAAGAAGATTCAGATGCTCCTCTTAGCTTGTTGGAACAATCACAGTGCTTGATATCAACCTTCAGTGCGTCAGAATTTCCTGTAGAGCCAGTATAGACAGGCAGATAGATGGATAGATAGATACGTGTCTAGGCTTTTTTTTTTTTTTTTAAAGATTTTATTTATTCACTTGACAGACAGAAACACAGCGAGAGAAGGAACACAAGCAAGCAGAGTGAGAGAGGGAGAAGCAGGCTTCCCGCCGAGCAGGGAGCCCCGGAACTCCGGGATCATGACCTAAGCCAAAGGCAATCGCTTAACCAACTGAGCCACCCAGGCGCCCCACATGTCTAAGCTTTTTAACAAATCTCAGTCTTTGGGATTTGGGTTCAGGAGGGTATATTTTCTTTTTTTTTTTTTCTTAAAGATTTTATTTATTTGACAGTGAGAAACACAGGCAGAGAGGGAACATAAGCAGTGGGGAGTGAGAGAGGGAGAAGCAGGCTTCCCGCCGAGCAGGGAGCTGGATGTGGGGCTCGATCCCCGGTCTCCAGGATCATGACCTGAGCCGAAGGCAGTCGCTTAACCAACTGGGCCACCCAGGCGCCCCTCAGGAGGGTATATTTTCAACAATTATATCAGAGCTTTTCTGAGAGCCCCCCCAAATTGAGGACCGTTGCTTTAACTCTTTTTAATATAGTCCTTGGAGTATGGACTGCTTTCTTGTACATAATACACTTTTTAAGTAGAGCATACTTGCCTCTGTAAAAAGACATCTGTATTTGTCTCACAGAGAGAAAAAGATAGTCTTATTTCCTTCAAAAGAATTCTTTTTTATTGAGCTGCTACTTCAAGCCATCTGTATTTTTACTGCATACCATTTGTCACACACAACTTCCTACTTTTATCAGTCTCTCCCACTAGAATGAAAGCTGCATAAAGGCAAGGACCCTATCCAAAATAAACTTTTATTTTTCACTTAAGAGTGAATGGGTGGATCAGAGATAAATGTGCAAGGTGAATAGGCCATGATTTAAAGCAGATCTGAAACTGAACCTGCTTGATATTAAAATATAATGCTTTATATCACAACAAATATTTATTGAATTGTGATTTAGAGCACTAAGAGTCTGATGACTTAAAGACAAATCCCAACTCTGCCATTTACTAGAATTGACCTTGAGCTTGTTACTTGACCTCTTATCTTCTGTTACCTCATTTGTAATAAAAGGTGGTTAATCTGAAGGATCTCTGGAGTTTTTTCCATTTCTGAAAATTCTTTGCTTCTAAGTGCCTGGTATTATGCCAAGCATAATAGATAATTCCAAAAGAAGCCTTAAAGACTCGTCTTTAAACAGTTTAAATGTATAGCTCACCAGTTAATTGGATGACTTGCTGAATTTCAAGTGAATTCCTCAGTCCACAATTCTCAAGAACATTCTCAAGAACAAGAATAAACGTAATATTAAGCATTTTATTTATTTTTTTACTTAACATATAGTGTATTATTTGCTTCAAGGGTACAGGTGTGTGAATTGTCAGTCTTACACAGTTCACAGTACTCACCCTAGCACATGCCCTTCACAATGTCCATAACCCAGCCACCCTATCCCTCCCCTAATATTAAGCATTTTAAATGAGAATGGCATTCTTTTTGTGAAGCCAGCTCCTTCCCTGCTTTGCAAGAAAGGAATGTTTTTGTAGCTGTGAAATAAGCAACTTTTCCCATGTGGCAGAGTTTTTTATTGTGCTGACTGGCTAGGAAAAAGAAAAGTTGGGAAAGTGTGAGAAGAGAAAAAGGCGAAAGGCTATGAATTTTGAACAGTTTTTAAATCCTCTTCACTTCTCACCCAGCACTTAGAACAAGAGAAACATGAACTGAGAAGACGTTTTGAGAACCGAGAAGGGGAATGGGAAGGTCGTGTGTCTGAGCTGGAGAGTGATGTGAAACAGCTTCAGGATGAACTGGAGAAGCAGCAAGTTCATCTACGGGAAGCAGATCGAGAAAAAACACGGGCTGTCCAGGAATTATCAGAACAAAACCAGAGGTTATTGGATCAACTCAGCAGGGTAAGTCACAAGTTAAGAATTTATGGTACAAAAATATTGAAAGTTGAAGCCAGAGCTGCTGTCAGTCATAGTAAGAGGCGTTCTGATTGTTGTCGCTTTGGTGTTGATATCAGCAAGTTAAATATTTTTCACCTATGAGAACTTTAACTGTGTGAACTAGGAGTCAGGAGCCAAAATCCTTACCTGTCATGTCAGCCTTAAGACTTTGACAAACGCTTAACTTGGGATTTTTTTTTTTTAAATGAAAGAATTGTGCCTAATGATTTGACATTCCAGAAAGTTCTATAAGTCTATGAGTCCTTACCTAGAGAAAGTCTGTCCTGGGTAAAATTATGTTAATGCATTTAATTCAAATATTAAATGATACTATCCTTGAACTGAAAAGCTCAGGGAAAATCACTAGAGCTAAAGGTTTTTATTGAAGTTACATTTGTGAATATACATTTCTTCATATGATTTAAACGTGAAAGGAGGTATATGCGTGTCTGTGTTTAAAAGTTCTTTTTATTTCATATTAAGTAAAAATTCTTTAGTTGTACCTTTATAGGGGGGTGTCATGGAAGTATTAATTAACCAAGGTCAATACTATGAAATTATTGCAAAGGAATTTGAGGGCTGAATAGGTAGAAATCTAATTTAAATATAGAATATACCTTTTTAACAAATGCAGGAATGTTAATGCCGTTGTTTTTAAATCCACCTACTTTTGAAAATAAAGAGCTGGATTTACTGTGGTACCCTGGTCCTTCTTATGTGTTAAAAATAAAACAATTAACTCTTCACTTATCAGAGAAAAAATGAACTTCTAGTCCAATCTTATCCCATAGGTCATGCTTACTTAGATCTTTGGAAAAGGCTTAGCTAGAGGAGCACATGGTAAATTCTTGACATTTCCACTAT
This sequence comes from Spilogale gracilis, assembly GCA_004023965.1. Lineage (NCBI taxonomy): Eukaryota > Metazoa > Chordata > Mammalia > Carnivora > Mephitidae > Spilogale > Spilogale gracilis. The sequence goes on from PITA01016236.1 coordinate 19,658, forward strand.
TCGGTGGGTAATACCTTGTGAAGTTACTTCATTAGTTTGTCATCTTTGCTTCCCACCGGTACCTTTGTGCCTCACTAGGAAGTGTGAGGTAAATGCTACCACTAGAGAAAGGGAGAAGAGGTGGAGGGGAGAACGGAGGGGGGGAGGAGGAGGAAGGAGACAGGGAAGGAAGAAGGAAGGGGGAAAAGAGGTGCCTAATAACTTGGAAAATAGCTAGTTCCAGAAAATATCAACTCATGTGAAAGGTGAGAATCCAGATGATGAGTAGAACTAAAGATCTTGCCTGTGAGCTTCCCATCTAGGGGATTAAATCATCATTTGATTGGCTGGAGGGGAAGAGTTGGAAAGTTCCTTGGGAAGTCATTTCAAGGCCAGTTTAGTAGCAACATTTCTGACTCGGTTCTAAAAAACCCTTTGCAACCACTGGGAAGGGATTTTGTAAGATTTTTTAGGTTTTGAGTCTTCATTCATTATTCATGAAAGATTAAACTGATTGGATACACCTAATCAGATTTATTTATTTGTTCAACAGCATTGACTTAATACTTATTCTGAGCAAGTGTTTCTTATGGATACCTGTGCAAGGAATACAGCAAACCAGAACAATTAAAGGGGAAATTATTTCTTGGGAGTAAGTTCGTGTTACAAAATAATGTGGGCACAAAGGGACTCAACTCTGCTCTCTGATCTGCTGAAAGATAGGTGGTTAAGAGATGAAGGGAGAAAGCAAATACTAACATGACATAGCAAAAGAGCAGAGAACTTGGAATTTATATACATGTTGAATCTTGACTCTTTTCATTGACTGGATGACTGTTTGTGTCTCACCTTCCTTATTTATAAAATGGAGGTAAAATTCTGTACCTTATACAAATATTGTTGAAATGAAAGTAAGATAATGTGTTTATATTATACTGCACTATATGAAGGTAAGGATTTCAGTGTTGATGGTTGTTTTAGTAAAGCAGTACTTTTATAGTTGAGGTTCCTTTGCCTAATTTCTCTGTAGAAAATCCTGATAAGCTGTTCCCAAAAGGATATAGGGGGATAACATTTCCACTAGATCTAGATTCTTATTATCCTTTCTGGCCTTGAATGTAGGCCCTTGGTGAGTCTTGTGGCTTTTTTCCCTTTCTCTTTTTAAGCAGGACAAGCCTCTGGGGTTTCCATCAGCAGCCAGTTTAGATTGTATATTATCATTTTATTAACTGGGTATTCAGGAACTAGAGGAGTTTAGTACTTTGAAGTGAATTTAAGATTCTCCTTGGACAAGAAAACCAGCAGAGGTAGTAGAAGGACAGTCTTTTTTATGATGTATATAACATGTCTTTATAAGCATGAAATGTATAATGTCTTAGGTGTAGTACAATATTTCTGTGATGCTTTTTTCCGAGGTATTTTTTTTAAGTTTATGTATTTTTTTTAGTAATCTCTGTACCCAACACAGGGCTTGAACTCATGACCCCAAGATCAAGAGCTGTATGCTCTTCAGACTGAGCCAGCCAAGCACACCCTAAAGTATTCTTCTTAAGTATATTTCTGTTGCCACCATGGCCTTCAAGCTGTATGTGTATGTGTGTGTGTGTTTTTAAATAACAGCTCCATTGAAATATAATGCATGTACCATAACATTTATTGTTTAAAGGTATAAAATTCAGGGTGCTTAGGTGGCTCAGTTGTTACATATCTGCCTTCGGCTCAAGTCCAGGGTTCTGGGATCGAGTCCCACGTTGGGCTCACTGTTCGGCGGGAAGCCTGCTTCTCCCTCTCCTGTTCCCCCTGCTTCTGTTCCCTCTTTCGTTGTGTCTCTCTGTCAAATAAATAAATAAAATATTTAATAAATAAATAATAAAGGTATAAAATTCACTTGGTTTTAGTATATTCAGAGCTGTGCAACCATCACCACTTTTTAATTATAGAACATTTCACACACACCCCCAAAGAAAAAAATCCTATACCCATTAGTAGTCACTCTGCATTCCTAACCCCTACCCCGTGGCCTGACCCCTGGCAACCACTAATCTACGTTTTGTTTCTACGAATTTCCGTGCTCTGGACATTTCATATAAATGAAGTCATACATGCAAGATTCTTTGTGACTGGCTTCTTTCCCTTAGCATGATGTTTCAAGGTTCATCTGCATTATAGCATGTATTAAGACCTTATTTTTATGGCTGAAGAATATTCCATTCTATGGATATAACACGTTTTGCTTATTCATTAGTTGATGGACGTTTGGGTTGTTTCTACTTTTTGGCTATTATGAATAAGGTTACCATAAACATTCATGTACAAGTGTTTATGAGACCAAGCTTCCTTTTTTAAAAAATATTTTATTTACATATTTGACAGAGAGAGGGAGCTCAGGTGGGGGTGCAGCAGAGAGGGAGAAGTAGGCTCTCCATTGTGCTGGGAGCCCAATGCAGGGCTCGATTACGGAGCACTGGGATCATGACCTGAGCCAAAGGTTGACACCCAGCTGATTGAATCACCTAGGTGCCCTGACCAAGCTTCTTATTAGCTCTAAAATAGGATGGTGTGGGCATATATATCCCATGAGCTTCTGGATTCTTACTATCATGAAGGAAGAGATAGGTATTCTGATTTTATAGTTGGAAAAACTGGAGGGATAGAAAGATACGTGGCTTGTCTAAGGCTTTTCTAATTTAAGACTTATGGCTTCTCTGCCTCAGTTTCACATTTCTGAGGCAGCAATTAAGGTCACAGGTTTTGGAGCCAGACAGCCCTGGGCCAAACACCAACTCTGCTCTTTACTAGCTGGGTGAACATGGCAAGTGTTTTTGCCTCTTTTTTTTTTTTTTTTAAGATTTTATTTATTTGACAGAGAGAAACACAGCCAGAGAGGGAACACAAGCAGGGGGAGTGAGAGAGGGAGAAGCAGGCCTCCCGCCGAGCAGGGAGCCCTATGTGGGACTCGATCCCGGGTCCCCGGGATCATGACCTGAGCTGAAGGCAGTCGCTCAACCACCTGAGCCACCCAGGCGCCCCAATTTTTTCACCTTTTTTAAGCTTCGTTTCCTCCTTTGTAAAATAGAAACAAATAAATATTACTATTACCTGATAGCGTTAGGAGAACTAAATGAGATAATATGTGTAAAACTCTAACCACAGTGCCTAGCATATTGTGAGTGCTCAGTAAATGGTAGTTATGATTTATAATTATCATGTTTTCTGCATGAAGAGAGGATTTCTGCATCTAGTCAAACACTAGAATTCTAACCTGATGGCAGAAGAATCTAAAGTATCCCCATTTTAGTGCCTGAAAATGTTTTGTCTTGCGGTTAAATCTCTGTTCAGAACTGTTTGAGTAAAAATGATCCTTCCAGGAATTGAGTCAGGTTTATTCTTTGGTGTCTCATATCCCCTAGACACTGCTTCATATACTCAGGGAATACCATTATTCGAGTTTATTTGTTCATTTGCACAAAATGCCCTCTAAATTCTCTTCTAGCTTCTAAGATTCTGTGAGTCTCATTTTTGTGAAACTCAAGCTGACATATTTGGAGAAAGTGTAGTTCATGTTCTGAGAAAGTAACACCATGATGGCATTGATAGTGGGGTTTAATAGGGCATGTTAGAGACTTATCATCCTACATCAAAAAAAAGACAGTGGGCCTTGCTTTCAGGAAGAGAAGAGGAGAGACATGGGCCATGCTTATTGCCTAAGAGTATTTTCATGTAAAATTTAAAATGGAGGTTTTTTGAGACTCCCTCTGATACATACCTAATACAGTAGTTTTCACTACCATTACAGCAGAAATCCTCCAGAGCCCCCAGATTATTTTCTTCCCAATAACAGCAGCAAAGATAAGAGTGTTCTGACCAGTGTTAAAGTGTTCTAAAGTGATCATTTACTAATTTAACCTGCTACAGCTTATACCATAGTTTAGGCACTGTGGAAACTTCTTTAGAGTTTGCATGTGGACGAACAAGTCAAAATAGTGATTTGAACAGTATGGAAATAGTCTCATTCATAGTAACGTCAATAATAACAAGCTTCTTTAGCCTTTTCAGCCTTCTGAAACAGTTGACCTAAGATATGTTCAAAATGAATCTCAGTAGTATTAGAAACTTCAGTAAGAGTTTAGTCATTTTCACAGTTTGTACTAACAAAATACTGCTCACATGTCCTTGTAAACACTAAGGTTAGACTTGGGCACTTGTTGACCAAAGAAGAGGAAAAATGATTGATTTCTTCTTTGAAAAAAGAGGGGGAGGATTTAAAATTGCTTAAGGACTACTGAAGTTTTCCTTTCCAGAAATACATAGTTTTAGAGTCTATAGGAACTGGTCTGGAAATTTTCTTACACTTTTCCCCTGTAGTTTTATCCATGAAATATCATCTGTACATTTTCTCCCTCCTTTCCCTCACCCCTAATCCTACCAACAGCAGAACCATATGCTTGATCCTAATCCCATTTTCTCTACAAGGGATCAGAGCTTCAGACTGCAAAACTGAAGGTATACAGTCTTAGTATTATGTACTGGGTTATAATTTTTGGATAATTCTATAGATTTTTGCATTTTCCATTTAAAAAACCATGGCACGGCGCCTGTTGAGCATCAGCCTTTGGGTCTGGTCAAGATCCCAGGGTTCTGGGATCCAGCCCCATGTTGGACTCTCTGTTCCACCGAGTCTGCTTCTCCCTCTTCTTCTGCCCCTCCCCCTGCTTGTGCTCGTGCTCTCTCTCTGACAAATAAATACAAACCATGGCATACTTGAAGCACACAGAAAACTGCAGAGGATAATACAAATCCACCTTTGTAAAATCTTAACATTTTGTCATATTCAGATTTTTTTTTTAAAGATTTTATTTATTTGACAGAGAGAAACACAGACAGAGAGGGAACACAAGCAGGGGGGAGTGAGAGAGGGAGAAGCAGGCCTCCTGTCGAGCAGGGACCCCGATGTGGGACTTGATCCCAGGTCTCCAAGATAATAACCTGGGCCGAAGGCAGTCACTTAACCAACTGAGCCACCCAGGCGCCCCCATATTCAGATTTTTTAAAGAAATGTAATTGATAACATTTGAGGGTCTCATGTCTTCTCCATTTTTCCATTTGCTCTTCTTCCAATTCATGTGTTTATATTCATTATGTATGTATACTATATCCATTAACAATGTATAATAATTTTTTGCACATCTCAAACCTTTAATAATTGCAGCATCATATTCACATGATTCTATACCTCATTCTTTTGGCTCAAGGTTATGTTTTAGAGATTGACCTATATTAATAAATACAGGTCTAGTTCATTTATTTCAATCTTTTATTATTTGATTGTACAACATATAGTACAATATATTTTTCGTTCTTTTGTTGATAAACATTTAAGTTTTTTTTTTCTTAAGATTTCATTTGTTTATTTGACAGAGAGAAACACAGCCAGAGAGGGAACACAAGCAGGGGTAGTGAGAGAGGGACAGATAGAGATGCAGGTGGGAAGCCTGCTTGATGCGAAGCCTGCTTCTCTATCTGTCCCTCTATCAGGGAAGCCTGATGTGGGGCTCGATCCCGGGACTCCAGGATCATGACGTGAGCCGAAGGCAGACGCTTAAGGACTGAGCCACCCAGGCGCCCCAACATTTAAGTTTTTCCCAATTTTGCATTATTTCACACTTGCCTATAGTGACTATTCTTGTACCTTTTCTTCTTCTGCACATATATTCGAGTTACTCTGGTAAATCTAGGAGTGGAATTATTTGGTCCAAGAGTAAAGACCTCTTCAACTTCATGAGGTATTGCCAAATGACTCTCCAAGATTGTACAAATGTACATTCTTACCTAGCAGTGTGCGTGAGAGCCAGTATGTGTGATTGTTCATATCTTTGCCAATACTTGGTTATTGTCCAGTTTTAAAAATGAGTCTCCTGGGGCGCCTGGGTGGCTCAGTTGGTTGAGCGACTGCCTTCGGCTCAGGTCATGATCCCGGAGACCCGGGATTGAGCCCCACATCGAGCTCCCTGCTCGGCGGGAAGCCTGCTTCTCCCTCTCTCACTCCGCCTGCTTGTGTTCCCTCTCTCGCTGTGTTTCTCTCTGTCAAATAAATAAATAAAATCTTTAAAAAAAAAATGAGTCTCCTCTATGTGAAATGAAATTTTTACCGTTGCGGGTTTTTAAAATTTTTTTTATTGTTTTAATTTTTATTTCATGAATTGCTAGTGAGGTTGGACATCTTTGTTTTTATGCTTATTATGAATCACCTGCTCGTATCCTTCACCTATTTTCTTACTGGTGTGTAAATGTGTTTTTACAAATTCTCGATACTATTATATTTTCACTTTGTTAATGGAGTCTTTTACTAACGAATTGTGTATATTAGTGATGTCAAATTTATTAACCATTTTCTTTATGATTTCTTTTTTGTTCTGCTTTATTCTGTTTTCCAAGTCATAAATATATTTTCCCATGAATCATAAAACTTTAGGCTTTTTACATTTAGATCTTTATCTAAAACTTAACTTTATACTGTGATATGACATAAGAATACAGTTATGTTTTCTATAAGGATTACTGTCACAACACTGTTTATTTCCTCATGGGTTTCTAATGCTATATGGATTTTTTTAATGAAAAAAAATCCTACCATCTATTCTTGACTGAAGAGCTAAGATAACGTAAGAATTTTAGAAAGTTGTCGAAACCTGTTATTAGTCTGCTGGGCTGCTATAGCAGACTACCACAGACTTGCTGACTTAAACAACAGAGATATATTGTCTCACAGTTCTGGAAGCTGGAAGTCCAAAATCAAGGTGTTGTAAGAGTTGATTCCTTTCTAGGGCTATGGAGGAAGGATCTGTTCCAGATCCTGCTCCTTGGCTCGTAGATGGCTGTCTTCTCCTTATGTCTCTTTCCCCCATATGTAACTCTCAGTTCCCAGATTTCTTCTCTTTATTTTTATTTTTTTAAAGATTTTATTTATTTGACAGAGAGAAACACAGCCAGAGAGGGAACACAAGCAGGGGGAGTGAGAGAGGGAGAAGCAGGCTTCCCGCCGAGCAGGGAGCCCAATGTGGGACTCCATCCCGGTTCCCCGGGATCATGACCTGAGCCGAAGGCAGTCGCTTAACCAACTGAGCCACCCAGGCGCCCCCCAAATTTCTTTTCTTTATAAGAACAACATATTGGATTGGTACCCAGCCTGATAACTGCATTTTAATTTAATTACTACTGTAAAGACTTTGTCTTCAAAAAGGTCATCTTTTGAGGTACTGGAGTTTGGACTTTGGCATATGAATTTAAACCCACAACAACCATTTTGAGGTGTTTCTTGTCAGCAGGTCCAATTCTAGGATGTTAGTGCTGTCTGTGGGAGGTGTTCATACAGTGCCACTTTCCTTGGGGATTCCATATATTCAATAACATAGGTACACACCAAAGATACATACGCCTTTGAACATATGACTAAGGGCTGCCATAACCAGTAGAGAGAGATTTCAAATGCTTACTTGTATTTGAAAAACTCCCAGATCCACTTCTCTCTCCTTTAATGACTAACTGGTTTTCCGTTCTTTTGAGGAAAATAGTTAGATGGACATACATACATGTATGTATGTATGTATTTATTTATTTCTCTTTTAATTCAATATTTAGTAAATATTTATTGAGCAAGGCTCATAGAGTAGAGTGGGGAACACAAGACATCTAATGTGTGAAGCTAGTAGGAAGAGGCATGTAAATAATCAGTCAAATCCACAAGATAGTTATAAGTTGCAGTAGGTGCTATGAGCTGTGATGTGATAGCAGATGGCCAGAAAGAAGAGAGCAACTTTAGAAAGTATAGGTAGGGACGGCTTTTCTCTGAGGAGATAGCATTTGAGGTGAGACCTCCAGAATGAAGAATCAGCCACAGAAAAGATGGGAGAACAGCATTCTTTGATGGATGCTCTTAGATTGTAAACTCTTTGGGAATAGGGACTATGTCTGGATATACACAACTGGCTTGTTTATTGTTGTAAACGGTATCTGGCAGAGTGAGCATCCAATGAAAGCTAGTTATTTTTTTGTTAAATGATAAGCCAACATACCTAATAAAGAAATGGTTAGAACTATAACTTTCTCACAAATATGCTACCGTGCACTCAGTAAAAAAGTACTTCTGACTGTTTCAAATGCGTTCTTAGGCTGCGTGTGTGCTGTTTGGAAACCAATGGTCAAAGAGACCATGGATGTCAACAATGTGACAGGCAGGCTGCCAATAATGGTGACTCAGATGCCTAGAGGTCAAGTGTTGTCTTCATAGATACTCCTTTTGGAATTGCATAAAAACCCAATCTTCCATGAATTGAGAAGAGTGACTACGAAATGGACGGAGCTTTTGTATAGTTTTTTTTAAAGATTCTATTTATTTATTTATTTATTTGACACAGAGAGAGAGAGCACAATCGGGGGAACTGCAGAGAGAGAGGGAGAAGCAGGCTCCCCACTGAGCAGGGAGCCTGCTGTGGGGCTTGATTTTAAGAGCCTGGGATCATGCCCTGAGCTGAAGGCAGATGCTTAACCAGTGAGCCACCCAGGTGCCCCTAGAGCCTTTGTGTATTGACTTAAAGCCTGCAAGTACTTTTGCGTTTGTGCTATGGTTTCTCCAGTGGTCTTTATGTTGGTCAGTTTCTGAGTGACTGGCCCTGTGGGCCTCTGACCTTGCTGATGGAGATGGAAATCAGCATTTTAGCTTTTACCAAAAAATTGTCTCATCGGAGGATTGGCTGTTATTTGGGTTTGGGTATCAGTATGGCTCCCTTCTCCCTTGCTGAGTGTGTACACTGTGGACAAAAAATCCTCACTGCCTCCAACTGTCTTGTCATCTTATTTTTTCTTAGAACCTGAAATGATCTGTAGTGTGGTGGAGGAGTCAGAAGTTTCCCTTAGGAAAGCTGATAGTGCTTTTGAATAGTCTTATGAGGATATATAGTTAGTTTCTCTGTGTGCACCCTGGGTACTAAACTCTTGAGAATTCACCTTAAAAGTCATTATTTTCTGGGTGCCTGGGTGGCTCAGTCGGTTAAGCATCCAACTCTTGATTTCCCCTCAGGTCATGTTCTCAGGGTCATGAGGTTGAACCCTGCATTAGGCTCTCCGCTCAGCAGAATCTGCTTGAGATTCTCTCTCTCCTCCTCCCTCTGTCTCTCCCCTCCACTCTCATGTGCTCTCTTTCTCTGTTTCTTAAAGAAAAAGTCATTATTTTCCCCCTTCTTGTTTCAATATTTGCTATGTATTTTTATATATTTTTTAAAAGATTTTATTTATTTATTTGACAGAAACAGCTAGAGAGGGAACACAAGCAGGGGGAGTGAGAGAGGAAGAAGCAGGCTTCCCTCCGGGATCATGACCTGAACCCAAGGCAGATGCCTAATGACTGAGCCCCGCAGGCCCCCCAGTATTTGCTATATTTTAGCTTTTATTTTAACAGGCCCTTCCCTACTGGTCCTTTTCCCTCTCGTTGCAGCTCTGTGTCTCTAACAAATCTCTCCCTCTTTCCTCACAACTAGAATTGTGGTTATGTGTCTAGTCACTGTGACTTTGGGTATTACTAATTGTGCCAAATGGAGAAGGTATATTGGGGGCAGTATACAAAAAAAGAGCTGTTCCAAAAGGTATGTGAAACCATAAAAGATTGTTATTACAGAATCACAGATAGGGAAGGGGACAGAAAGAATTTTTTAACAGGACGTTAGGCCTAGGTGTAAGGCCAGGAGAAATCAGAGCCTGCATTTTAAACCAGAAGAGCTTAGGCCAAGAGATATCTGGAGTGATAATTTGAAGATTGGTGGCACAGATGTTGAAATGAGGGAACAAAGATTCACTTGTAGTTCAGGTGAAACCAGGTAGTTCAAAATCTATGTCTATTAAAATTTTGCACCCAATGAGGCATTCTTTCCTGAAACTTAGTTTATCTAGCTAGGATAGGGGCAGCTTCTGAAGGAACTAAGCGTCACTGAATATTTTTTATAAGATATCTAAGTTTGCCTCTGCCTTAAGTTTCCACTCAGGCTTTTCATTTAAAAGTTTATACAGTGTTTGTTTTTCCCCAATGGCAAAAAGAACTCATGTTTCATTGTAAAGTAAAATTTAGAAAATAACAGAGATGTTTGATGTAAACTGTGAAAATTCCCTATGATCCTCTGTCAAAGAAAATACTAATAACAGTTTGGTATTAAACATTTGTATTTTGTCATGTTTCTCACACACACATGCATACACGGATGCACACATAACTTTTCTATATATATAAAATGTTTTGTTAATTTTTTAATTAGGGTTTTTTTTTTGTCTTTTTAATGGTTGTATATAGTATCCCATGTTCAAAAGGTCATACTGCAGTGTAACCATTTCCTGTTGAAAACCATGTGCACTGGTTACAGTGTTTTAGTTACAAACCACTGCTTCAGTGAACATCCTTGTTTACATATCTTGTAAAGGTGCAAGAGGATTCCAAGCATTTAAAATAAGCCTAGGAAATGAATGGAAAGCAGGTTGAGGTGACTGGATCATAGTTAGCTTGGGAAGAGTGTAGGAGATGAGGTCAGAGGGAGTCAGCTGCCGGATTATATAGGGCTTTAATAAACCGAGATACGATTTGGGATTTTATTCAGTGTGTTTCAAAGCCAGTGATCTAGTTTTGGCAAGGGAGAATCATGACCTGATAGATAACTGTTTTTAAAAGATTATATTAACTGCTGTGAGAGAATGGATTGTAGGGGCCTGGGGTGAAAGTATGAAGATTGTTGGGGCACCTGGGTGGCTCAGTCGTTAAGTGTCTGCTTTCAGCTTAGGTCATGATCCCGGAGTCCCGGCGTCGGGCCCCGCATCGGACTCCCTGCTCGGCGGGAAGCCTGCTTCTCCCTCTTGTGTTCCCTCTCTGGCTGCTTGTGTTCCCTCTCTGGCTGTGTTTCTCTCTGTCAAATAAATAAATAAAATCTTTAAAAGAAAAAAATGAATAAAAAATAAAAGGAAGTATGGAGATTGTTGAAGGGACTTTCCAAGGGGAGAGTGGGTGGTAGGTTATGGAGGTAGAGAGAAGGGTTAGACTGGGTGTATGGTTTGAAGGTAGAACCAACAAGACTTATTAATGGCATGAGTAAATGTGAGAAAGGGAGTAAGGAAAGAAAAAGAAAAAATGACTCATAGGTGTTTGTCTGGAGCTACCAGAGGAATAGTGTAGTAATTAACATATTAAGTTGAGAGACCGAGACTAGAGGAGGGGGTAGATTGGAATATAAAACCGAGTAATTGTTTTTGGACTATTAAGTTGGAGCTACCCTTTCAAGATCCATGTTTCACATTAGTAGAAAATGAGAATTCTGTCATATTGAGGTGAAATTCTGAGGGATGTCTGCCATCTGAGCTCTTTGAGTTCCTGAGATTCTGTTCTCGTCCCTTCTGTTATGTTGTCACCTAAGAATGGACTCATTCAGAGTGGCTGGCGCTATATTGTGATGATTGCTCACTCCCCTTCCCTGCCCTCTGCCCTCTGCGATGCCCTGTCTCCTCCTCACCCAGCCCCACACTCTAAGTTCCCGGAACCCGCCACTCTCACTGAGTTGGTGTCTGAGGTGACACCTGTGGGAGGAAGTTGGTGCAACAGGTGCTTCGTCTGTTTCCTGCCTGTTGAGAGCTCTATTCCGCAGTCTGCCTCTGACATCTTCCCCACACACACAAAGAATACAGTGTGCATACTAGCTGGAGCTAATCTTCCCTGAACACACTAATTTTCCTCTGAAGAGTAAACAGATCCCTTTTCCTTAAACAGCTCATTTGGGATTCGGAGCTCTGCATTTGGCACACTTCTTAAAGCAAATTTCTTCCTGGTTTCCTTCTCAGGGTTAAAGGCTTTTAAATAGCTGCCATTAGTGTCACAGTTGCTCTGCTGCTGGTGGGTGACATGTGACCATCCTTGCTTCTAGAGTCCTTTACAATGAACAACTGCTCATCAAAAGTAGTTGTCATTCCTGAATGTGCTTTTATACCTTTCGGGGTAGGGGTTTTATTATTATTATTATTATTTTTTAAGATTTTATTTATTTGTCAGAAAGCACACAAGCAGGCGGGGGAGGGGGATAAGAAGACTCCTAGCTGAGCAGGGAGCCCGATGGGGGACTTGATGCCAGGACCATGGGATCATGACCTGAGCCAAAGACACACACTTAACCAACTGAGCCACCCAGTCATCCCACTTGTCTTCTTCTTAAAGTTCGCCTTATTCAGGTTTTTGTAGAAAAAAGCCTTGGCAGGGCGCCTGAGTGTCTCAGTTGGGTAAGTGACTGCCTTCGGCTCAGGTCATGATCCAGGAATCCCCGGATCGAGTCCCGCATCAGGCTCCCAGCTCTGGGGGGAGTCTGCTTCTCCTTCTGCCCTCTCATGCTCTCTCTCACTCTCACTCTCTTTCTCTCAAATAAATAAATAAAGTCTTTAAAAAAAAGAAAAAAGAAAAAGCCTTGGCAGTTTTTAATCAGCCTGTCTGTTCCTGAAAGATGTTAGGAAAACAGGACTATTTCCCAACAAAATAACAGTAATTTAAATTTCCAAATGACATTCATACATGGTATCTACTCTGATAGGAAGTAGTGCTAAGTATTTCTTTATTTGACAAATAAAGAAACTGAGGATCAGAGGTTTAGTGATGTTGCCCAAGGCCTACACTGGTTAATAGATTAACCACTGGCTTGAACATAGGTTTTTGTACATTTTCAAGGAGGGGTAATCGATAAGAAATAGAAACCTCCTCACATGTATTTCCATCTCATTTACTTAATTTTTAGTGGATACTTGCTGGGTATTATTGTCTTGGATGCCTCTTAACTCCAGAGTCACTGAGTAAAATGAATCCAAAAGTTGGGATCCACTTTTAGCAATTTCTGTTTGTTATGTCAAGGGTATACTAAAAGGACTGAAAACGATCTGTTGAGAATATCACTTTAGCTAAAACAGAAGAGGGAGTTTTCTGCATCTAGGAGCTCTCCTCTATGAAGATAGCATTTCCAGCTTTTTCCAGATTGGTACTTTTGCTAATTAGTAGGTTAAACACATCAGGGTGGTAATTGCTTATTCTTTCAGCATATGGGTGTTTTTATTAGTGGATTCATGTCTTGATTATTTGAACCTGTTCTTAATTACTTACCAAAGAAAGAACCATGCCTGATTCTGGAGTCTTCAGTTTGGTTGTATTATTTACAACTGTATCTAGTTCTGACTCTCTTTTTCCAAAGAGGAATGCCTAAAGTTATAGCGTTTTCTCTAAATTTGGGGAATTGCAAGACCCAAAATTCAGATAAATCACTCTGGGAGTAGATCTTCTTAATAATGCTCCTAGATTTGAATTAATATATTGGCAGTCAGACTTTTTTTGACATTAAATCTAGATTCCCTCCTCCCCTATGAACACCTTAGCCTATCATGTTGGAAGTAGAGCTAAATGAGCTGACCCTGCCTGATGTGGGGCACATGGGGCCTTTAGATTTTATTCCTGGCAGGGGGCAAGAAGATTGACATTTATTGGCAAAGAAAAAGATTTGGCAGCAAACTGTGTACTCTTGTTTTACCTGTGCTGGTTAACCCATGGTTCTGGCCCCTAAATAGTGTTGGCTCAAAAAGTAAAACATCTGGGGCACCTGGGTGGCTCAGTGGGTTAAGCCCCTGCCTTTGGCTCAGGTCATGATCTTAGAGTCCCAGGATCGAGCCCTGAATTGGGCTCTCTGCTTGGCAGGGAGCCTGCTTCCTCCTCTCTCTCTGCCTGCCTCTCTGCCTACTTGTGATCTCTCTCTGTCAAATAAATAAATAAAATCTTAAAAAAAAAAAAAAGTCTGTATTCAGTGAGTAAAGATAATCAGCAGAAAAGCAGGTCATGTTTTAACTCTGATAGCATCTTCTCCATTGCTCTTCATTGGGGTCCAGGGCAGCAATCCAACTCTCTCCATAATTTCCAGAACCAAAAAAGAACTTCTAGACTAGCCAGACCAGTGGTTTATAAAATGTTTGCGTTTCAGAGATTTTGTAAATTTGATTATTCTTAAGAATCTGTAACACTTGAAGAACTATTACCCAAACAGAGACCATGTACTCTTTTGAAATAAATGATGCCACATTTTATATATGAAAGGTATTCAGTACCTCAGTTTGTGCTGTCAGTGTGACTTGCCTTGTGGGGACCTTGGACAAGACTTCTTTGTCCGTCTCTTACATGCTGGTGTAAGGTGAGCTGTAGAAAACTGGTGGCATTTGTAGCTGCTTCACTGGATGAATAAAGAATTGGTTTTCAGTACTTTTTAAAAATATTTTATTTATTTATTTATGTGAGAGAGAATGAGAGAGAGAGAGAGCATGAAAGGGGGGAGGGTCAGAGGGAGAAGCAGGGGAGTCTGATGTGGGAATCGATCCTGACACTCCAGGATCACGACCTGAGCCAAAGGCAGTCGCTTAACCAACTGAGCCACCCAGGTGCCCTGTTTTCAGTACTTTCAAATCAAAATGAAATCCACAGATACATTATGCTGAGTAAAGCTGTCACTGTCATCCTTATTGTCTAATTTTAAATTGTTTTTTAAAAGCCTCGTTCTTAGTTTAAAAATTGTATACATTTAAATTTATAAAATATTTTATATTAATAAAAGATTACCTTTGAATCTGTTAATTGAGGCTTCTCATAAGATTTCATATGGAAAAGTTGTGCAAAAAAACAAGACAAAACAAAAAACCCCACATGATTTGGAAAACTACTGGTTTGGTCTTTGTTTTGTTTTGTTTTAGATTTATTTATTTATTTTAGAGAAAGGTGAGGAAAGGGGAGAGAGAAAGAGAGAAACTTAAGCACAGGGCCCAACTTGGGGCTCCATCTCATGACCCTGAGATCATGACCTGAGCCGAAACAGGAGTCAGATGCTTCACTGAGGCACCCAGGTGTCCCAACACATACACCATTTTGTTCCAGGGAAGCTGTTGTGCTTTTTATACTAAGGTAATATCTCTGGTAATCACACATCTGTGTAAATTCCTATGATACTATGACTTAATCCAGAATCATAAAAATATTTTAAAGTGGGTATATTTTTTTTATTATCTTGGGGTTGAATAGACCCATTAATGGTTACATTATGTAGGATAACACTATTAATAAAAGATAAACCACAAGATCTCAATGACTTTACATAATGGAAATTTATTTCTCGTTCCTATAAAGTCCAGTGTTCCTGTTAACATAAGGAAAAAATATAGCATCATGTTTTAATGGGAAGAATTGGCTTGGAAAACAGAAGACTTCAGTTCTAGCCCATGCTCTGTCACTTTTTGACGTTAAATAAATCCTTACTCTGGGTCTCAATTTCTGAGTCAGTAAAACAAGGGGATTGAACTAAGTGGTTCTTTCATTGTCTAAATGTCTACATGTATGTATGATCTCTGTTTAAAACAGGATTTTTAAGGGGGACATGCTCACATTATGTGGTATGAATCTGGTAGCTTTGTAACACTGTGTTCTTTACATATAAAACCTATCCATTCTTCCCTAGGATGAGGGGCAGCTTCCCCTCTCAACAAAATCCAGTGCCTCTATATAATGAGAACAAGAGAGAGGTTGAGATGTTTGGTGCTGCAATGAAAGTTATTTTCCATTTCACTCGTGACATGTAGGTACTTTCCCCACACATGACTGCTGCTGTGGGCTGTGAGGAGATGTTTGCTTGCTTTTCCTGTTTAAAAATTACACAGCATAGTACTAAGATTTTACGAGGCTGACATTCCCAACCCTCTACAAATAAGTCAGATTTTCCACATTGCCCTAGTGTTATGTTGCATTCCGTGCTGCATGTTTGTCATTTGCAGAACTGGGAGAATTCCCCCTACACACATCTCGTCATCAGTTGCTAGGTTACAGTTTTACATTGTCCCAGTCTGGTAATGTTGCTATGGATACCAGTTATTCCTCCTCTTACCATTGTAGTCAAGCTCAGAGTGCAGCAGGCAAGACGTAACTGTGATGTCAGAGATGTTCTAGCATCTAGCTTTCCCTCTACGTTAATGATAAGGTCTACGTAATGGATATCAATTCTATGTCTTCTAACACCATATAAATTTTAAAAATGAGGTATTTGCTGAATCCTGGACATGCTTGCTCACTTAGGAGCTTTATTCCATTATTTTATAAAAGTAAAACTAACATGATGAAAAGTGAACGAGAAAGCTGTCATACTGCATCTGGCTCTTATCCCACACTAGCATGCTGCCTCTTCTGGAGAGGGCTAGCCATAGAATGTAATCATTATTTTTGACATTGCCCTCAAAAGTTAGGGACATTTGGGGATGATATTTGTCAAACTCAACTTATCTAAATGTTGAAGCCTGTGGTCTAAATTTTATTGCCATTTAATATCACACATGGTTTTGTTTTCTTCTGTGTTTTATTTTTTTTAAGATTTTATTTATTTATTTGTCAGGTAGAGAGAGTGAGTCGAGTGCCCAAGCAGGGGGAGTGACAGGCAAATGGAAGAGCAGGCTCTCTGCTGAGCAAGGAGCCCGATGCAGGACTTGATCCCAAAACCCTGGGATCATGACCTGAGCCAAAGGCAGATGTTAACTGACTGAGCCACCCAGGTGCCCCTCTTCTATGATATAGACAACACGAAGGCAGGGACTATCTTTAACTTGTTTCTTTCCCCAACAATGAACAGTATAGCACCATACACATGGCGGCAGTGGCTGAAAGGCTTATTGATATGTTCTAAAGACTAAAAGAGTAAGCAGGTACTAATTTGACTTCGGATTTCTAGCATAATGTTTTAAGTTAGTGAAAACCCTTTTTTTTTTTTTTTTAAGATTTTATTTATTTATTTGACACACAGAGATCACAAGCAGGCAGAGAGAGGAGGAAGCAAGCTCCCCGCTGAGCAGAGAGCCTGATGCAGGCCTTGATCCCAGGACCCTGAGATTATGACCTGAGCTGAAAGCAGAGGCTTTAACCCACTGTGCCACCCAGGTGCCAGTGAGAACCCTTTTATATCACCATAGTTGAAGGTCAACTTAACCCGTGTAACTTAGCTGCTAGCTAGTCTGTTTGATCTCACAGTTGAAGAAACAACTCAGGATGTGACTCATCTAAGGTCACAGAGCAAGTAAAGCTGTGGCTTATGCACATGTGTTACCAAAAATCTGTAAAAAACAGACTTTAAAATCTTTGCAGTGAAAATAATTCCATTTACTTAAACAGTAGTATTTTGTTTTATGACTTTTGTTTACTTAAAAAGGTGGCAAATATTAAAGAGGAATTTCATTGTTGAGTAGGAGCTCTGTGAAGAGTATACCAATTTTTATTTCATGTCAATTCAAAGCCTTGTAGTCTCCTTAACTATTTGATTTATTCCTCAAAACAAGATTGAAATTGAACATAGCAAAGGATTGAGGCCAGTCTTTCAAAATTAACATCCTATTTCAAAATCTGCAGAATTTGAATTAAAAAGTCATCCCTTCGGGCACCTGGCTGGTGCAGTCACTAGTTAGGTCTCCCAACTATTGATTTCAACCTGGGTCATGATCATAGGGTTGTGGATTGGAGGAGAGTCTTCCCCACCCCACCACCCCTAGTCCAGCTCTGTTCTCAGTGCAATCTACTTGTCCCTCTCCTTCTGCTCCTCCCCCCTGCTCGTGTTCTCTTTCTCTCTCTTTCAAAATAATCTTTTTTAAAAAAAAGATTTTATTTATTTGACAGAGAGAAACACAGCCAGAGAGGGAACACAAGCAGGGGGAGTGAGAGAGGGAGAAGCAGGCTTCCCGCCGAGCAGGGAGCCCGATGTGGGACTCGATCCCGGGTCTCTGGGATCATGACCTGAGCCGAAGGCAGTCGCTTAACCAACTGAGCCACCCAGGTGTCCAAAATAAATAAAATCTTTAAAAAAAAAAAAATCATCCCTTGAATATGGCAGTGCTTCCCTAAATGAAAGGAATTTATTTACCAAATAGAATCCTTTTGTTCGGGGAAAAAACAAAATGAATGAAAATGTGTATTCTAAAACACAGATTGCCAAAGATATCAGTTATGGACTTCTTTTAAAAAAATTTTTTTGTTAAGATTTTATTCATCTATTTGACAGAGAGAGAGGGGGGGGTCACAAGGAGGCAGAGAGGCAGGCAGAGAGAGAGGAGGAAGCAGGCTCCCTGCTGAGCAGAGAGGCCAACTCCGGCCTCGATCCCAGGACCCTGAGACATGACCTGAGCCGAAGGCAGAGGCTTTAACCCACTGAGCCACCCAGGCGCCCTCAGTTATGGACTTTAACCGTCAGCAGGAGACACAGACAAAGAGTTGGGGAAAGCAACAAAGCAGTAGCCCTCAAAAGATGAAGTATAATTCAAGATGAACCTCCTCTCCTTCCTAGGATCTGAGAATCAGGGTCTGCCCTCTCTTTTCTCACTGCCATATCCCTTGTGGCTCTCTGAAGTTCATGCAGTAATCCCCCATGTATCTCCCTGCCTTGATGCTCTGCCCCTCTATTTTCTCCCATTATCAGATGACCTCATCCATGGACTTTTCAGACAATAGATTTTCTTCAGGAACTTCTCTTCTGCTTACTAAATAAAGTTGGAGCTCCATGGTCTGGCTTTCAAAGCCCTGTACCATCTGGACCTAGCACACATGTCCCACCGTATCTCCCATTACCTTTTTTTTTTTGAGCCCCATGCTTCAACCAACTTGGCCTATTTCCTGAGACTGTCCTGTGCTTTCCCATCACACATTGTCTCCTCCCATTGCCACCTGCTGGAATTTTCCCCAGTCTTTAGACCAAGCATACTTGCCACTTCCTTCATGAGGCCTTTGCTCTTCTTCTCGAGCCAGTTTTCATTTCTTCTTCTACTAATCAGCAAGAGCACTGTAGTACCTTACTTTTGTCACTTACATAGTAAGACAACCATCTATTATGGTTGATTCATGTACTTGACTCTGTTGCATCAAGGGTTGTGCACTCAGGGCACCTCCAACGGAGGGCAGAGCACCTTGTATAAAATACAGATGCTTAGTAAGTATTAGAACTACATTTACAAGTCAAGCAAAATGTAATGTATTTCTGTGGTCCAAGTGTATAACAAATTTGTTTACTGAAAGATTTTACCCACCTGGAGAATTAATATTTTGCTTCCTTTAATGTACATTCTTTTTTTCCCCTTAGGAAATATTTTGCTTATTAAATTCTTAAAAAATTATTGAGATAATAACACATGTTAGTTTCAGGTGTATAACATAATGATTCAATATTTGTATGTATCACAAAATGATCACCAAATGTACACTCACCCTTGCTGAATGCCTTCACTCTTGTCTATATCACTGGCTTCCAGTTTTTCAGCAGGAGGACCCTTGTCTTTTATTTTTTTTTCTTTTTTTTTTTTTTTAAAGATTTTATTTATTTATTTGACAGAGAGAAACACAGCTAGAGAGGGAACACAAGCAGGGGGAGTGAGAGAGGGAGAAGCAGGCCTCCCGCTGAGCAGGGAGCCCGATGTGGGGCTCGATCCCGGGTCTCCAGGATCATGACCTGAGCCGAAGGCAGTTGCCCAACCAACTGAGCCACCCAGGCGCCCCAGGAGGACCCTTGTCTTTTAAAAATCAAATCAAGGGGCACCTGGGTGGCTCAGTCGGTTAGGCGTCCCGCTCTTGGTTTCAGCTCAGATCATGATGTTGGGGTCCTGGAATCCAGCTCAGGGGGGAGTCTGTTTATCTCCCTCTCCCTCTGCCTCCCCCCCTACTCATGCACAGGCTCAGGCTCCTCTCTCTCCCCGAAATAGGTAAATAAATCTTAAAAATAATCTAATGAATTACCTTTTACAGTATTTTTGGATAACCTCATTGAAGTATAATTTACACTTTATAAATTTCACCTGTTGGAAGTGTACAATTCAGTTATTTTTAGCAAATTTATAATAGAGTTGTGCAGCCATCACCACAATCCAGTCTCAGAACATTTCCGTAACCCCACCCCATGCCCAGAAAGGTTCTTCCTGTCCTTTTGTAGTCAGTCCCCACCCTACCTTCAGTTCCAGGCAAACACTGATCTGCTGTCTGTATCGATTTACCTTCTTTGGATATTTCAAAAAATGGAATCAGACAGCATATAGTTTTTTTGTGTCTGGTTTCTTTCACTTAGCATAATGTTTGTGAGGTTCATTTGTGTTGTAGCACATATCAGTAGTTCCTTTTTATTGCCGAATAGTATTCTGTGTATAGTGTAACTATACTGCGCGGGTTTTTTTTCATTCACCCTTTGATGGACTTACAGATTATTTCTAGTTTTTGACTATTGTGGATAGTGCTGCTATGAATATTCATATATAAGCCTTTTTGTAGACAGATGTTTTTGTGTCTCTTAACTAGATAGCTAGGAATAAAATTGCTGTATGGTATGTCTCCATGTAACTGTTTAGGAAACTGCCAAACTGTGAGATGTGGGGAAAAAAGGAACTTTCGTGCACTGTTGGTGGGAATGCTAACTGGTGCAGCCACTGTGGGAAACAGTCTGGAGGTTCCTCAAAAAATTAAAACTAGAACTACCCTATGATCCAGTGATTGCACTGCTAAGTATTTACCCAAAGAATTTTAAACAACCAAAAAATTCAAAAGAATTTCCCTCCCTGTAATGTAGTGATATGAAGGGGCACATACTCTCGAATGTTTACTGCAGCAATGTCCACAATAGCCAAACTGTGGAAAGGACCTTGATGTCCATTGACAGATGAATGGATAGGGAAGAGTAAAGAGATATATACAATGGAATACTATGCAGCCATCAAAAAGGATAGACTCCTGCCATTTGCAACGATGTGGATGGAACTGGAGGGTATTATGCTGAGTGAAATAAGTCAATCAGAGAAAGATAATTATCATATGATCTATCTGATATGATAAATCTGAGAGGCAGGGAAGGGGTTTGTAAGGGGTAGGGAGGGAAAAAATGAAACAAGATGGAACCAGGGAGGGAGACAAACTGTAAGAGACTCTTTTTTTTTTTTTTTAAAGATTTTATTTATTTGACAGAAACAGCTAGAGAGGGAACAGAAGCAGGGGGAGTGAGAGGGAGAAGCAGGCTTCCCACCAAGCAGGGAGCCCGATGCGGGGCTCTATCCCAGGTCTCCAGGATCATGACCTGAGCTGAAGGCAGTCGCTTAACCAACTGAGCCACCCAGGCGCCCCTGTAAGAGACACTTAATCTCAGGAAACAAACTGAGTGTTGCTGGGGGATGGAGGCAGAGGGATATAGGGTTGCTGGCTTATAAAAAATTTTTTTAAAAAAAATAATAAATAAAAGAAACTGTGCCCCCCAAAAAAAGAATGAAAGAATTTCTCTCCCTGTTTTTATTTCAGAATTATTTACAATTGCTAATTTATGGAAGTGGTCCAAGTGTCCATTAATAGATGTGGGGTGTGTGTGTGTGTGTGTATGGGAATATTTTTCAGCCATAAAAATGAAATCTTCCCATTTGCAACAACATAAATGGAGCTAGAGAGTATAATACTAAGTGAAATAAGTCAGAAAAAGACAAATACCATATGATTTCACTCACATGTGAAATTTAAGAAACAAAAGTAAAAGAGATAAACCAAGAAACAGACTCTTAACTATAGAGAACAAACCAATGGTTACCAGAGGT
The DNA here is from genome assembly GCA_004023965.1 of Spilogale gracilis. Classification (NCBI taxonomy): domain Eukaryota; kingdom Metazoa; phylum Chordata; class Mammalia; order Carnivora; family Mephitidae; genus Spilogale; species Spilogale gracilis. The sequence continues at coordinate 41,303 of PITA01016236.1, forward strand.
TGAGGGGGAGAGGGGAGTGGGTGAAATAAGTGAAGGGGATTAAGAATACACTTCCTGTGAGAGGGGCGCCTGGGTGGCTCAGTTGGTTAAGCCACTGCCTTCAGCTCAGGTCATGATCCTGGAGTCCCAGGATCGAGTCCCATATCGGGCTCCCAGCTCTGTGGGGAGTCTGCTTCTCCTTCTGACTTTCTCCCCTCTCATGCTCCTTCTCACTCACTCTCTCTCAATAAATAATTAAAACGTAAAAAAAAAAAAAAATCTTAAGAATACACTTACTGTGAGCACTTAGAAATGTATAGAACTGTTTAATCATTATATTGTATACCTGAAACTAATATAACAGTGTGTTACCTATACTGGAATTAAAAAACTTAATAAAAATGACCCACTCAAATAAAACCCTGCCAGACTGGTTTTCAAAAAGTCTTGTATACCATTTTGCCTTCCCACCGATAAGGGAGGGTTTTAGTTTCTCCACAAGAGGACCCTTTCTAATATTAAAAAAAATTGCAAGTGCATTCGGGTGCCTCGGTTAACCATCCAACTTTTTTTTTTTTAAGATTTTATTTATTTGAGGGGCGCCTGGGTGGCTCAGTTGGTTGGGCGACTGCCTTCGGCTCGGGTCATGATCCCGGAGACCTGGGATCGAGTCCCATATTGGGCTCCCTGCTCGGCGGGAAGCCTGCTTCTCCCTCTCTCACTCCCCCTGCTTGTGTTTCCTCTCTGGCTATGTTTCTCTCTGTCAAATAAATAAATTAAAAAAAAACAAAAAAAACAAAAAAAAAACAAAAAAGATTTTATTTATTTGAGAAAGAGCAAGATCATGATGGCATGTGAGCAGGGTGAGGGACAAGCAGACTCTGTCCATGTGTGTGTGGATCCCACAGCCATGAGGTCATGACCCAAGCTGAAATCAAGAGTCAGGTGTCAACCCACTGAGCCACCCCAATGTTCCAAGTGTCCGGTTCTTGATCTCAGCTCGGGTCTTGCCCTCAGGGTGGTGAGTTTGAGCCCTGTGTTAAGGGGCTTAAATTTTTTTTTAATTTTTGAATTAAAAAAATTACCTACTCTCACATGATAATAGATGTTTTAGTATGCGCAGATTGATAAAAAGTGTAAAAATTATACATTATTAAGGATTTAGTAATATTTTTAGAAAGATTTACATTTGTTTTAAAGATTTTATTTATTTATTTGACAGAGAGAGAGATCACAAGCAGGCAGAGAGGCAGGCAGAGAAAGAGGGGGAGGCAGGCAGAGAAAGAGGGGGAAGCAGGTTCCCCGCCGAGCAGAGAGCCTGATGTGGGACTCGATCCCAGGACCCTGAGATCATGACCTGAGCTGAAGGCAAAGTAGTTTAACCCTCTGAGACACCCAGGTGCCCCAGAAAGATTTACATTCTATAATCACAATTGCATTTTAAAAAATAAACATAATATCTTATTTGCTTCAGGGGTACAGGTCTATGATTCATCGATCTTACACAATTCACAGTGCTCACCATAGCACGTAGCCTCCCCAAAGTCTATCACCCAGCCGCCCCATCCCTTTCACCACCCCCTCCACTCCAGCAACCCTTAGTTTGTTTCCTAAGGTTAAGAGTCTCTTGTGGTTTGTCTCCCTCTCTGGTCTCCTCTTGTTTCATTTTTCCCTCCTTCCCATGATCCTCTGCCTTGTTTCTTAAATTCCACATATCAGTGAGATCATATGGTAATTGTCTTTTCTTTTTCTTATTGACTTATCCATCCATGTCACTGCAAATGGCAAAGATTTCATATTTTTTGATGGCTGCATAATCGTGTGTGTGTGTATATATGTGTGTGTGTACTATATATATGCGTATACATATGCCATATCTTCTTCTTTATCCATTCATCTATTGATGGACATCTAGGCTCTTTCCATAGTGTGGCTGTTGTAGACATTGCTGCTATAAACATTGGGGTGCAGGTGCCCCTTTGGTTCACTGCATTTGTATCTTAGAGGTAAATACCCAATAGTGAAATTCCTGGATCATAGCGTATCACAATAGCATTTAACCATAGGATGTTACCAGACTACAGGCAGGGCTTTGTGTGCATTCTTTTAGAAATTCAATGTTCCTCCAGGATCTGTGGTCAGGAGCTATTAGTCTTGATAACTTACTTAGAAATAAATATAAGCTGTCTTGGGGCACAAGGGTTGCTTATTAGTTGGATGTCTGACTCTTGATTGCAGTCAGGTTGTGATCTTGGGGTTGTGAGATTGAGCCCCTACTTGTCCCTCTCTCTTTCCCTTCCCACTGCTTTCTCTACCTCTCTCTCTAAAATAAATGAAAATCTTTTGAGGCGCCTGGGTGGCTCAGTGGTTAAGCCTCTGCCTTCAGCACAGGTCATGATCCCAGACTCCCAGGATCAAGCACGGCATCGGGCTGCCTGCTGGGCAGGAGGTCTGCTTCTCCTGCTTTCACTCCCCCTGCTTGTGTTCCCTCTCTGGCAGTGTTTCTCTCTGTCAAATAAATAAAACCTTTAAAAAAAATAAATGAAATGAAATCTTTTAAAAAATTAGAAATAAACATAACCTGTCTTGTATGTTTTTATGTGTTATCTGTAAAATTGAGGCTTGCTTCCTAAAGTTGTATGAAAAATGTCAAACATTTGGCTCATAATGACAGATGTTACTACTAGGAATCAGGGTGACGTAATAGAAAGTGTTGTCTTTGGAGCCACACAGGTGAGAATGCTAACTTACCTGAACCAGGCTAGCTTAACAGCAGTCTCTTATTTATTATTTATTTATTTATTTATTTATTTATTTATTTATTTATTTATTTAAAGATTTAATTTATTTGACAGAGAGAAACACAGCCAGAGAGGGAACACAAGCAGGGGGAGTGAGAGAGGGAGAAGCAGGCTTCCTGCTGAGCAGGGAGCCCGATGTGGGACTCGATCCCAGGTCTCCTGGATCATGACCTGTGCCGAAGGCAGTCGCTTAACCAACTGAGCCACCCAGGCGCCCCAACAGTCTCTCCTTTAATCAAACTACCCTGGAATGGACTCTGGATCTTGGAAACACCTATTTCCATACTTCTTACTGACTTCAAATTGCCGTTTTTATCCACCATTTCCTTTAATTTTATCTTTTTTGTAAAGGAGTCGTCTTCTCCTCCTTGCCCCCAATTTATCGGTCACTTAGCAAATGTTATCCTTGTGTCCTAAAGCTTTGAGTCTCATCCTTGATTGCAAATTAGAATGACTCATCAGCTCAGTGGGTCCAACCCCCAGAGATTCTGATTTAACTGGTCTGGGATGTGACTGGGCCATCAGGATTTTATTTTATTTTTCATAAGTTTATTTATGTAATCTCTACACCTGATGTGGGGCTCAAAGTCATGACCCTAAAGTCAAGAGCCCCATGCTCCTCTGACTGAGCTAGCCAGGTGCCCGTGGACATCAGGATTCAAAAGCAGGTGATTATAATGTATGGCTAAGGACAATGGGAAGCCAGGATTGGTGACAGCTGTTGTCGCCTAATTTAGTATCAGCAGCCAACGTTTTAAGTATCTTAACTCCTTCATTGGTAAAGGAATTTAACAAAATGGAATCCTTGGGATACAAGCCACTGGAGGAACCTCACAGGTAAGCCCTTCTTCCACAGAAGTAGCACAATGTCTGAAGCGAGGTGATGTGGAATGAAAGCAGAAACCTTAAACATTGCTGAAGTCAGGGCACTCTTTCTAAGGGGCCCTGTGGCATAATGAAATGGATTCAGATTGTGGCATGAGGTGAATCTGGGTTTATTCTGGCTCTGTTGATTGCTAGCTTGATTGAGATTCAGAGAGTTTGCAAGTGCACATTTTCCTCATCTGGAAAAAATAGGGTTTATTTAAGGAAAAAGAAGCAGAATCATGCTATATACTTTGCAGGGCTGTTAGGATTGTACTGTGTATAAAGTCCTTCACATACTTTCTGGTGTAGTAAAGAGCAGTTGCATTTGTACTGGTATTTCGTGCTATGTCTCACCAACCGAGCATAAAGGTCCAGAGACTGTGACATTAGAGACTGTCATACTTGTTTGTATCCCTAGCGTCAATCATAGTGCCCTATGTTCAGGAAGTTATAAAATTTGATGATAATACAGAAAACAAAATTCTTTTTTAAATCTTTTTTTTTTTTTTAAAGATTTTATTTATTTGACAGAGAGAAACACAGCCAGAGAGGGAACACAAGCAGGGAGGGTGAGAGAGGGAGAAGCAGGCTCCCTTGGAGCCTGATGTGGGACTCGATCCCGGGTATCTGGGATCATGACCTGAGCCAAAGGCATTCGCCCAACCAACTGAGCCACCCAGACACCCCTAAATCTTTTTTTTTAATCTCATAAGTAGAGGTACTGGGTGGCTCAGTTGGTCTTTGGCTCAGGTCCTGGGATCAATCCCTGCGCCAGACTCCCTGCTCATTGAGGAGCCTGCTTCCCCTCTCCCTGCCCCCAGCTTGTGCTCTCTTTCACTATCTCTCTCTCAAATAAAATCTTTAAAAAAAAAAAATCCCATAGGTGAATAACCGATGTGGCATTATAAGTCGTGCTCAGCAAATAAATGTTGTTACACATTATTTTAATGACATTATCCCTTCATTTTTGTTCAGCGAGATTCATGGTCAGTCATGCAATGTCCTATAACTCGGGGACGAAAATAGTAGCACCTCAGTGTTTATTTAGCAAGCAGTGCTTCAATAGTTACAATAAGTGTGATGTTAGGAAGAGAATGGGTATGAGAAAAAACTGTGAGTAATCAGGGAAGAGGTCAAAACAGATTAGAATGGACAGATAAGCCCAAAACAGAACTCATAATTATCATTTTTTTTTATTCCTAGCTTTGTCTTCAAAGGACCTAGAGGCAATGAAATACTAGTAATAATGAGTACCCCCAATACGTAGATTTTACTTTCTTTCTTTTTTTTTTTAAAGATTTTATTTATTTGACAGAGAGAAACACAGCCAGAGAGGGAACACAAGCAGGGGGAGTGAGAGAGGGAGAAGCAGGCTTCCTGCCGAGCAGGGAGCCTGATGTGGGGCTCGATCCTGGGTCTCCAGGATCATGACCTGAGCCAAAGGCAGTTGCTTAACCAACTGAGCCACCCAGGTGCCCCCAGATTTTACTTTCTAAGTAGCATTCCCCACTGTGGGGCAGGGGGACAGGACTCTTTGGAAAAACAACTAATTCATAGTAGGAACTTGACAGAGTGAGCCTGAGACATCATCTCATGCCAGCCACAAGAAAGCTTTCAAAATCTGAGGGAATAATTATACTTCAATTCAAAATAAACTAATAGAGTTGTTTCAGAAGGACACAGAAATCTGTTTGAAGGAACTCCCACTGGTAAAAGTTGGAAGAACTGGAGCATTAGGGAGAATAATGGCTGTAATTAACTTATACACATGAATATTAAAAAATCTGAATACATAATCTCAGAAAAGAGAAAGCCCCCCCCACACACAATTGTCAGCATTAAAAATTTCTTGAATATTATCTCGTTACTCTAAATATTGATAAAAGGAGATAATTAAGCATTTTTCCAGGAATACTTTTTTAAAAAGATAACTGAATAACTCTAAGTGATGATGGAATGTTCTTTCATAAGAATGCCAGCTAATAATTGTATAATGATACAATTAGAGAATCACCATTTCAACTCCTAAGAAAATAACTGATTCAGGCAAAAATATCTTTAGATGATAAAAATAATCAGATAAAAGGTAGAAAAGTGGACGTATCGGAGGGACAAGATGGCGGAAGGCCAGGTGACCGCATTTCAGGGAGTTCCCTGAAGAGAGCTGAATTCCAACAAAAAAACCACTACAAGACCACCGTGAACACCCATGAAACCAGCCTGAAATGTGATATTTCCCACTTCTGGACCGCCACGAGAGACAAAGAACATCGGCAAAAAGATGACATGATACTATATGTGGAA
>PITA01016237.1:7313-47326 GCA_004023965.1 Spilogale gracilis
CTCCTAGCTCTGGGCCGAGGGCGTGGAGAGTGTCCCATCAGGTGAGCTGGAAGGCCGTCTCCTAGCTCTGGGCCGAGGGCGTGGAGAGTGTCCCATCAGGTGAGCTGGAAGGCCGTCTCCTAGCTCTGGGCCGAGGGCGTGGAGAGTGTCCCATCAGGTGAGCTGGTAGCCCCGGAGGTCAGGTGACCGGCCTCCAAGTTTGCTCGCACCAAGCAGGGTCTGCGGGGCTTCAAAGCTGGGACGGCTGGTCACCTTACCCGTCTGAGAGCAGGTCACTGCTTATTGCACAACCCTTGTAGGGCTGTGTGCCCTTGGAGGATAGTATGGGGAAAGAGGGAAAAGGAGGTGAGGACTTCAGACAGAGTGCAATCGGATTTATATCAGCGTTTTCTGACTCTGACTGCACTTGAAGTGCTTTTAAAAACTACGTCTGGCCTCATCTCAGACGGCGAAATTAGAGCCTCTGAGGGCAGGGTCCAGACATCCGTACTGTGCCAGGGCTCCCCAGGCAACCCCGAGAGACACCTCCTCCAGGCCGCCTTCCTCGTGCTTGTAGGACTCACGCTTTGATCCATGGGTCCTTTTCTCTTGCCGCCATCACCACCTCCCCCCACTCCATTTAAATACCAACTCAGATGGGCTCCAACAAAGCATATTGGCTAATTCAGTCGCGGATCCGTCAGGAACATGGGCTGACCCTTTCCCATCTGGTGCTTTTCTTTTACAAACACAGCCTAGGTAAAGAATGATGACCTGTATATTCAAACCAAAGATGTTACAAATAAAAGTCCATCCTAATGGGCCTTCTTCACAACTAAGAAGAGAAAAGATGTTGTGATGAACTTTGTTTGATGCCTGTCTCTTCGCCCCTCTCCATGCTAGCTCTGGTAACCCGGAGTTTACTTAGCACGGTTTGGCTGGCAGGACACACAGACTCTAAATTGAAACCCAGCACATCCTCCTGTGCCTTGAAATTCTTTGTGAGGACAGTTTGCGTGGAATGGAAGTTTTGATTGTGAGCCCTGGCCCTAGCGGTTGTGAGAGCCTTCCGTTAAGGCCTGTGCAAGAGGGTGGGTCAGGGCTCCCAAGAAAGGGAGTCTGGTCTCCATGGAAACCGCATTGGGTGCATATAGTTCTCAGCTCCTGTCCTGCTTCTGCCACGAGACCTCCTTTCCCGTGTTCTGCTAGCTACCATTCTCTAACCAGAATCTGTTATCTACAGCCCAAATTCTGCCCAACGCCATAACAATCATGCCCTAATCACCTAGTGGTCTGTCTTGTCATAAAGCAATATGTATCTGGGATCTCATCTGATGCTCTCTTACGTTATTTCAGGAGGGGGAAAGTATATAGAAACTTAGGATCAGAAGTTGGGTCCCAGTCCCATTTCACTTAATGGCTTTCTGACCTCAGACAAATCAGCTGACCCCTTTGCTCTTCAGTTTCCTTCTGTGTGTGATTGGAATAACGGGATAACAGACCCATGAGTGTCTTCGTTGTCCTTGTGCTTCTTACCGCTCTCCCCAGCATCTTCCCCCCACCCTGGGCTGTTGAGACAGTCATGTGAGCTAGTATACATCCGGTTCTCATGCAAGCTGCCACATTCTTACTCGGAGCTCTTCTAGCTATCACTCTCATACCTTTTTCTCTGGGGCTGTACCTAGAGACTGGGACCGTTTGTCCTTCTGTACTCTGGAGACCATGAAGCATGTGTCTTGTTTTGCCATCCCTCAGACCTGACCATGGGAGTATCAAACATCAGTTTTTCTCTTTGTTCTCTGCCCTTCCAAGGCCTTGCCTTCTTTAGGGGAAGGTCACTGAAGTCCAGTATTTCCAGGAGGGAAGGCTGGGATTTCATGGTCTCAGAGCTGGTGAAGAAAGAAAGGCTTTTAAGTCCCTGCAGAGATTTATCAAGGTTATCCTGGCCCTGAGGGCCAACCCATCTCCTCTTGGTTGACTTTGCTTGGGCCTCTGCCCTTGACTCTGTTGTCCAAGTTGAAGGGTCATCCTTCCTTATCTCCCCAAAGCCCCCTCATCCTCCAGGACCCAGGCCAAGTCCTGCCTCCTCCAGAAAGCCCCCTTCTCCAACTATTCTGACTTCCTGCATACTGACTACTCATGAGGACTGCATACTGGGCCCTGGGCTGGATGTTTTCCTGTGGTCCCTCTACCTCTACCTTATCCTGCTCTGTCTTCTGGGATGCTGACTTACAAGGACGCCCTTCCTTTTGACTTCAGGTTGGGTTTAGCCAACAGAAGGGACCAACAGAAGATCAGAGGGTGGGAGGAGGGTGAGCTGGAATTACGCATTTCCTGATCCCCCTCCTGCAGGATTGCTTCTGGTTGCCACAGCTCTGGGTAAGCGGATCTTTCCCTACAGCTGAGCGCTCTGGCCCTTCCACTGTCTCCTTCCACTGACCTCTTCAGGCCTCGGGCAGTGGAGCACATTATCCCTTGTGGCTTTCTGAAAACCTTTCCCACATATTTCAAAACAGCACTCTTATTAAACTTTCTTCAATCATCCAGCGTGTGTGAGCCATCTGTTTCCTGCTGAGACCCCAGCTGGTATGACTTTTGGTGGCGCAGTACCCAATCTGACATTTTAGTATGTACTGTTCTCCATCAGCCTTTGGTTGTTTGCCTTACGCACATCAGGGTTAGGGTCCTAGGAAAGCCATGACTACCTTCTAGCTATTTTGGTGTCCCCAAGCTTGGCATCATGCTGGCTTCATGCTGGGCAGGAAGCAATGCTCACGGAACTGCCTGAGAGAAGGGTGGCCGTGCATGTGGACTTCTAACTTCCTTTCTCCACTGTCTCTGCTCTAAGTGTGTGGGTCTGACAGCTGCCTCAGAAGAGAAGTTTTGAGTTGGGTGGAAAGGACGGATTTGGAAATTGAAGCTCACACTTTGGCCTGAGAGAGGCACCAGGGCAAGACCCTCTGTGACTTGGGAGGAAGTCCATGCAAGCCAGACCTCATCCCACAGAGCACCAGGGTTGGCACGGGGTGTAGACGGTGGTCTAGGGACCCTGATGGGAAGGGTCTGCTGGTGTACAGGTGGGCAAACCTGATGATAGACATTCTGGGTCTGGGCAAAGTACAGAGGCACAACGATGAAATCGGAAGCCATCTACGTGAGAGGGCAAGTTAAGATCATCTAGTTCTGCATTGCCCATATGACAACTTCTTGAACCATGTGTCTGTGGGGCACTTGAAATGTGACTGGGATGAACTGACATGTGTCGCATGTTTTATCCAAACTTAGTCTGAAAAAAAATGGGAGAATGATCCCATTGAAAATTTGTATATTCAATATATGTTTAAATGATTATACACATATTACATTCAATGATACAAATTATTAAAATTAATTTCACACATTTCTTTTTACTTTTTCAATGTAACTACTAGAGAGTTTAAAATTTGATACATGGCTCACATCCTATTTCTAGGGGCAAGGCTGGTTTAGTCCAACCTTCTGTCTTACAGGTGAAGAAACTGAGGCTCAGAGAGGGGAGGAGGAGATCTAAGACCACACACCCAGTGAGGCTTAGACAGGGAAAGCTGAGGAGGGTCACGGCACAGGTACTTTTTTTCCTTTCCTTTTTTTTTTTTTTTGAGAGAGAGAGAGAGAGAGAGGGTAAGCGGGGGAGGGACAGAGGGAGAGGAGAAGAGGGAATCATGGGCAGGCTCTGTACCTAGTGGGGAGCCCCTCATGGGCCTCAACCCATGAACCTGAGATCAGGACCTGAGCTGAAATCAAGAGCTGACACTTAACCAAGTGAGCCACCCAGATGCCCCTGCATCAGGTACTTTTGTATAAACTATGTGGGGGGGTGGCCAGAGAGAGAGAGAACAAGGGCCCAGTGGCCTATCCCCCAAAGTAGAAGCCAACAGTCCCTTCTTGGCCTGTGTTTGGGACTTGCATACATTGGGAATGGGGGCCTAAGACCTCTGAGGCACGGACATACGCCTGCCCAGGAAACCCACCTCCCGGGAGGACTGGCCCCGTGGTGGCTGCTTGGTCCTTTGGCAGGGCTCAAGGGAACGCTTTCTGCACATGACCTTGGCCCGGGCAGCCTAGAAGGGACCCGGCAAATGAGGGGAGGTGGTTCAGAGAGTACTGCCCCCAGCCCTGCCATCTCACGGTGTCAGACGTGCCCTGCCAGTCACCTGGGGGAGCCTTTTACAGCCACAGGGCTCAGCCACGTCAGAACTGATTCTGCAACTACTTCTTGAGCATTTTCTCCATACCTGGGCCAAAGGAGAAGGTCTTGGGCTCTGTGACCTTATGGTCTGTGAAAAGATACGCCATGAAACATGAAACAACTCAAGAATAATGATACGCAGCCAAGGTTAGGCTTCACGTGGGCGGCCCCGACTGCAGCTGGGACGTGGTGGGCGTGGAGGCTGGGCACATGGCGTGGTTGGGGGAGACCTGCGTCGTGTCTGTGCGGAGCCCCTGCACAGCTGAGTTCTGGCTATCAAAGCCAGTGATTTGGGCGGGTCATACTCTCTCCGGTTTCTTTGTCCTCATTTGCTTAGTGGGAGAACAGCTGCCGTCTGGGTCCCAGTCTCCAGGAATGGCGGCGTGCCACGGGACGCCGCACACGACCGGGAAGGGGACACCGCTGGTCAAGTGAGAGCAGCTGAAGGTTGCCCAGGAGGGAGGCTGGCCGGCCACGGGATTTATCTTCCAAAAAGGAATGCTTCTGAGTATGAAAGTGGATGCTATCACTATTAAATTGGGACAAGAGATGAAGGAAAGATCGTTCGGTGTAAATAGGACATACGGCACTCAACTGGGAAGAGGCCAAAGGCAGAGCTAAGACAAAATGCCATGTGGCTTGGGAGGCCAGCAGGAGGGGAAGGTGTTTGTGCTTAGAGGGTGGAGGGCAGGAAGCGGGCACTTGGGGCCAAGTAGGGGTCAAGCTCAGACAGAAGCTCGAGCACAAATCCTGGTAGGGGACGGGGTTTGGAGCCCGTGTGGGACAGGGCACGGGCGATCTAGAATGAGGGCGCAGCAGGAGACAGGAAGCGTGGGGACACGGCAAGGCGTTTGTTCTCAGTACTGACACCACGGGTGAGCATTTCTGCCGGCGTCCCTGGCGGCTGATGGAGGGAAGCCCGCAGTTAAGAAGCCCACAGGGCAGTTCCAGAACGCTGCCCCAGTGAGGCTGCGGTCACAGCCGTGGGGTGGGGGCCCCAGCGCTGCCCCCAGCCCTGCCCCCAGCCCTGCCCCCAGCCCTAAACAATGAGCTCCGTTGAGCCAGTCTGCTCCTGGGCAGCAGGAAGTCCTTGGGCCAAGCCCCACACATGAAGGCGGCCTTGGAAGAGGTGCCCCTGTGACCTCTAGCTGGCGAGCTCAAAGGGGCCCATTCTTCCTGGCTACAGGCTTGGGGGGCAGGCGACGGTGCCGTGGCTTTGACCCGAGAGAAACATGACTGGCTCAGTGTTCCAGCCTTGGCCCCGTGGCTGCCTTGGTTCCATCTGCTGACCCCGGGGGCTTGTCCTGCAGGCCTGCCTCGGCTGTGGGGGCTGCGGGACAGCCGGGCCTGGCTCCGCCGCGTGCCGTTCCTCCCTGCTGCTCCTCTCCACATTCCTAGGACCCCCCTTCCTCTGCCAGTCTTCCCCCCACCTGTCCCTGGGCCCACAGGGATTTCACAGGAAACACACGGGGCCTCCTGCCAGGCACAGCGGTGAGACCCTCTCTCCACAGGCCCCAGGGATCGAGCCTGTGCTTTTCCGTTCTGTGTGGGCCCCACTCACCATGGGCTGGGATTCCCCCTCCCACCTCTGTTAACAGACACGGGGAGCTCCTGATGTCAGGCGTGGTCACTGGCACCCCGAGACTAGTCCTGGCCCGAGGGGGTGATGGCACATCCTCCTAGGAAGATTCCAAGTGGAGCCCCTCAGATTCTGGGCTGTCTTTAAATAAACCCAGAGGGCCTCGTCCTTAGAGCTCTCTCTTAAAAGGGTCCATAAACGTGGTGAAGTCCCACAGCTTGAAGAGGCCTGGTAGATCTTTAGGGTACTATCTTGCTCCCTACAGGAGTGTAGGCAGGTATAGCCTGTCTTACAGTGTCCTCTTTATCCACATAGCTGGTCCCATGAGAGAATTTCTGCATCTTTCCATCATTCCCTGATTCCTGGGGATAGAGCCCAGACAGTCTGCCCTCCCCTCATGTTTTAAGGCTACTTGGGATTTGTTTGAATCAGGTATGACACAGAAATGACTGTCACGAAAGAAGAAGTTTCTATTCAGAGATCCCTAGATGCAGGAGGCCAGGCAAATCACCGTGCGGGCGGCCACACAGGGAAACACTGGGCTCGATTAGGAGGCAGAGGCAATGAGTGGAAATTGTGTGAAAAAAGGCATGAGGCAGGGTGAAGAAGCCTAGGACTGGCCGGCTTGAATAATTTCAGTAGGCTCTGGGGTCGGAGGGCCATCCCGTCAACCGGGGGCTGACCCTGGGGTGAGGAGGCAGGAGAAGGGGCGAAGGCCGAGTGCGAGGGCCCAGAAAGGGGGAGGTTGGCGGTGTGGGCCGAGGACTGTTGGTTTGCTAGCCCTGGGAGGGACAGTCTGCCCAATGTCCCGAAGGCCCGAGGACTTCAGAGTGTCTAATACAGAAATTGGAAACTGTGGCTATGACCTCATCTCTTCGCGAATCCCTATCGAGATCCTGGCCATTCTGCTGTGAGAAGTTCAACAGCACGGTTTCTCCATGCTTGGGCTCTGGTTCAAAGTCCCAGGTCCCCTCCAGGAAGTCTTCCCCAGCCCGCTCCTGATGCCGCCAGTGGAACCCTTTCCTTCTCCCGTGGAGCCTGCCTGCCTCTGGGCCGTATGGTGCTTCTGCTCCGTAGCTGGGGTGAGCTGCCTTCCCCCGGGAGCCAGGAGACCCCTGCGGGCCGGCCTCACCTCGTGTGCCCCGTGGAACCTGCCACAGCCCCGGCCCATGCACGAGTCTCAGTAAGTGCTGCTAAGGCCGAGCGAAGGCGGGCTCCGGGTCACCTCCCCAGCCACAGGGGGTCGTGTGCATCTCGGTGGAGCGCTGGACAGTGCCCGCCCTCTTGGTGTCCCTTGAGAGAGCAGCAGGAGACACTACGTGCGGGGACCCAGGAGATACATCTGGAGGCCCTGCCCGAGGCTGCCCAAACCCGCAGCAGCCTGGGAGCTGCGGGATGACTTTGCAGATGTCGGTGGCCCGGCAAGGACGAGGGCAAGGCCCACCGGGACGCTGCGCTCAGACTGTCAGCGGTGCTGTCGGGACCGGAACAGCCGGAGGACATTGACTGGAGCTTACTCTGCCCCAAGTGACCACAGCCCCAGGAGACAGGCAGCTTTATTTCCCCATGCCCTTGTACAGAGGGAAACGGAGGCACAGAGAAGCTCTGTTACTCACTGGGGGTAACACGACTAATAAAGTTGGAACCAGAATTCAGACGCAGGTGTGTCGTGGGGGCAAGCTCACGCCCTAGCCCCTGTGCGGTGGTGCGAGGCCTAACTGCCCTCCTGCTCCGGGAGGATTGCCCCAGGGGCCTGACATCCTCTGCCCCCCCCCCCCCCGTGGCCCCACTGCGTCCTTCCACTGGAAGCATCCGGGACGCAGATCGCCTACTGCTGCAGTGCGAGCTTCATGCAGGGGGGTCTGGACCCCTCCCATTCTTCTCTGCAATCCCAGAGCCTGGCCTGGCTCCCGGCAGAGCACGTGCCCAGTTGATGAGACTCGGGGGCTGCCGCCGGGGTCTTGTGTGGTTCTGTCATGAGATGCGGTCTTGGACCTGGCCAGGCCCGATGGCCGGCGTGCAGCTGATGGGTGTCCCTGTCCTGCTCCACCCCCCGACCTGCTGCCCTAGAGAGGCGTGAAAGGGAAGGGAGGCAGTGATGACAGAGTTGAGTGAGTCTCAGGCAGCCCCTAGGCCCGCTTGTGGTGCTGGACCTCGATGGGAAGTGACATCTCTTGTGTCTTGACCTGTCCCTCTCTCCTTCCCTGGGGACTCAGGGCCCGGAAGCTGATCAGGAAGGACAGGCCTAGTTTTACTGGAACTAGCATGTCAGTGGAAGGGCACAGGCAGCTCCTCGCTGCCTGCTTACGGGCCGGTCCTCGCCAGCTGGAGGGCAGAGGCCAGTGGGCCATGTGGTTGCTCATGGGGCCTGCGCTGCCTTTCTAATTTACCAATTCTGAGGAACCCTTGTCCTAGTGGTCTTCTCTCTTTCCCTCCCTGAAGCCACAGGAGCTCGGGGCTCTAGGGTCCAAGTTGGACTGCACCCTGGATTCCAGGACCAGGAGTCGTTGAAACTCTTGCCTCAAGTGTAGGCTTTTAGAAGCCGTGGGAGCACCCGTGGGAGCAGCGTCCTCACCGTGGATTCCCGAGTCTGAGCAAGGTGCACCGTCGGGAGGCAGGTTCACACAGAGCGTTGTGAGCAGAGTGGTGGGACAAGGGCGCATGCAGCCAGGCAGAGGAGTGTCACAGAGGGTAGACGAACGTGGAGAAGGTGAGCCTGGGACACCGCCTGAGCTGAGACAGAGGGACTGGGAGGCCTTCAAACCACACTGTTAGAGTGTGCTCAAAGTGGTTGAAGGCATCAAAGTGGACGTCCACGGCAAACCAGACTGGTGTTCCCCTGAGTCGCTGCGGTCTGACTCCTGCCCTTCAGAAAACCTACCCAGCGCTTGTCAATGACCTTGGGTGCCCATGGCTTCCCCCCGGCACAACGTTGGCCTCATGCTACAGGGACACGTCAGCAAACAGCGAGCCTGCCGTCTGCGGACAGAGCACGGGAGGAGCTAGAGAAGGAGGGCTGCACACGGCCCGGGTGCCAGGGGAGGCTCACACAGACGCTTCTGTGCACGGGTGGGGCGGGGGGCAGCCGAGAGCCCCCAGACTGGATGGGACCGTACCACGCAACTCTGGTCTCGCCACGACCTCCCCTCCAGCTGCAATCTGAGCACGACCTTGTTGCCATCACAGCTCCTGGCACAGCGCTGCCTCATCCTGGTGCCCCCACGGCAAAGACTCTTGGCTTACTCAACCCGACGGTGGACACAGAGACAGGACGTTCTTCCCTCCCACCTCCCGTCCTTATGAGCCAAGCGCTGTTTGTAACAGTGAACCCCAGAGACCTGACCCCTGCCTTCACGGAGTTCTCCTTCATCTCTGCCACCCATTCCGGCCTTTAGTTTTCCATCTGTCAAATGGGACTCCTTCTGCCTCCAAAGCCTTTCAAGTCAACTTGAGTTTGCAGGCTGGGCTGGTTGTACCGTGGATGGAAAGCAGAGGACCCGTCCTTCTCTGGGGACGCCCGCCACCACCACCACCGACACACAGAGACCATTTTGCCTGTGATCTACACATCCCCGGGGCTCTGCTTGGCTTACCACATCAGATGGGGCCTCCCGATGTCCCGCACCCTCTCTTCCTTTGGCCGTGGGCATGACAAGAAGGCTTATGTTCGCCTGCATTTCGGAGAGCTATTCATGGGTGATTTCCAACGCGGGGGCTCCAGTCCTCCACTGGAGACTAAACACGGAAACAATTATTGTTTAATTTCAAATGAAAGGAGCACCGAAGGAGACATGGTGTGACCTTTCCTGTGTGTGTATTTGTAGATGGAGATATATAGACATTGGGATTTATTTCCCCAGGGAGAGAAGTGCCCCGTGCCGCCAGCCGGGTTTGTGTTGGGAGCCAGGTTTGTGTACAGTGTTACGTGTGATTTATTTCCCCAGGGAAGATCGGCTAAGGTGGCACATCTCATTCCTAGCAGAGCTTTCTTTGTCTTTTTTTCTTAAATAAACCAATCCACCCCCAACCATGAGAGAAAAATGTTCCCCTCCCGCCAGCTGCCTGATTTGACCAGTGTCTCTTATTCCACAATGCCTCTGCAGAGAGCCTGGACTCAGGTCTGCCCATCTGGGACCCCACACGCCCTGGCCTCTCTCTGGAGCTGGGTGGCAGGGAAGGCCAGAATGACTGGGCCGAGGACACACTGCTGGGCTGGCCTTGCCTTTGTTATCCTTCTAGGAGGCTCTGAGGGAGAGCTCCGGGCCTTCCCTGCCCTCTGCAGTGGCTGGCTTTGCCCTGCTAGAAGGGCTGTCCTCTTGCTGCTTCTACCCCTCTCCCCAAGGACCCTCCCTGTCCTCAGCCAGACGCACCCAGTGAGGCAGTTCTCTAGACCCCTCAGTAAATAAAGAGGAGCTGCAGCCCTCTGCATTCCCTGTCTTTTGTGCCTGATGGCTAGGAATTAGAAATATTTAGAAAGCATTATTCAATTAGTTAGCAAATGCAACGCTTACTTTAATTTTGTAAATTCAGCAGGCACAAGTGCCCACCCACCTGCTCCGGTTGCCATAACAACTTTAAATTTCACTTGTGGTCTCTGCTGCTGTTTCTCTTTGTGTCTATATGTGTGTTTTGTTTGTCTGCGAATGAGTGTGTGGCTTCCGTCCCGTTCTCCTCTTCCACTGAGCCCCGCTGTGATGCTTCCTATTTCATCTTGCTCCCTTGCATGCCTCCCTTCCGTCCTCCACTTCGTTCGGGATCTCTGTCGGTCCTCTTCCCTTGATGCTGGGTTAGGGTAGATTCCTCTTCTTGCATTGCTGGAACCCATGGGTCACAGTTCTCGCAGTTGCCCTCATACACTGTAGGCATAGGGAAACCATGGCTTCTGTCGTGGTGTGATCTCAGGGACGCTGAGAAGGTCCTGCGAACTCAGAACACCAACCCAGCCCTGTGTCGTGGTGTCTGACATTTCCCAGCGACAGCTTGGTGACCCCAGTCCTTCCCTTAAAGGAATGGTGAGTGCTTTTGAAGGGATAAGCTGCCAGGATTATATAGGGGCTGGTCTGATGGGTGCTGCTGGTTTTTAAGGATGAGCAACAGACCACTGGGTGCTGGTGAGGAATAGAGCTGCAGGAAGAGACAGGGAGGAGAGGGCATCTCTGCGGACGTGCTCTCCCCTATGCATGCTTTCGCCCGGGGAACTCGCAGACCTGGCCTCAAGCCTGTGTGGGCCCGTGTGCAGGCTGTTGGCCACCCCAGGCTGCCTGGGTCTCCTAAGCAAGCTTGACCTGTCACTGCAGTGATGTAGGAGGCTCCCCCGTTGAGGAGCAGGGAAACTTGATTGCAGTGGGGTCTGGAATGCTACCTAAAGGGAGAGAAACCCAGAAGTTGTCTCCACCAGGGGCAGGAGACGTTGTTCATGAGGAAGCCTGGAACTTCAGCTAAACATGTGGAATTCCGAGAGGAAGAGTCCAGGACAGAGATCGAAACTGGATTCACCTGGGAATATTTTAGGTTGGGTTTCCCCAAAAGCAAACACCAAGCCAAAAATTGGGTGCAAATAATTTATTTAAGAGGTGATCCCAGGAGTGGGGAAACAAGGGACAGGGCAGGGAAGAAAGCCAATAAAAGGTTTAGTGTTAGGCAGGGGACATCTGTGGGAAACTGGGGCTCGTTCCCACTCGGGAGCTCTGGGGAATAGTACGAGACATGCTGGAGAGTCATCTCACCGGAAGGGTGAGAAAGTTGAGTACGAATCTCCCAACACCTCCAGCACTCCAGCATCGGCCGATGTTGCTCCTGGGGGCACTGCTTCCGCAGCAGTCTGGCAAGTCTGGGAGGAGAGCTGCGAATACAGCGGGCGCTGTCAGCAGGGATTGGAGAGAAGCGCTTCGGGGGCAGGGGCAGGGACCACTTGCATCTGCTAGGGTCGGTCCAGGTCTCTCCTGCTTCAGTCTACTGCATCTTCACTGCTTCTTCCAGATGGTGACTGATCACAGTTTCTTGGGAGAAAAAAAGAAAAGACGATTAGAAGGTTAGTGAGACGAACTAAAGTCTTTGCTGCTGCAGGTGGTATGGAGGCTGTCTTATTTTCTTCCTATTGCCCTTCTACCGCTGAGTGCTCCTTCTTCTGCTCAGCTAGCAGTTCTGCTCTTCTTGGCTTGTCTGGTGGGATAGGCCAAGCTCTTATCTCTGAGAGGATGAGCCCCTTCAACCTTGATAAGGAGTCAGTGCTGTTGGGCCCATGTGCAGTCTCCTACCCTAACACCAGGGCTCCGCGCACTGGGATGGCCAAGGGCAGAGGCTAGCTGATCTCATAATCCTGTCTGTTTAGTTGTTCAATGCATTTTCTGTAACGGGCATTGAGAAAACTGCACACTTTGTCCGTATCTTCTAATCTTGAACCCTCCAGACCCCTGACCATGACTACCTTTAAAAGTCATTCAACTGCTCAGGAATGTGTGAATACCGTAACTGCAGGCCCCTTCTCCTACCACATCAGCTTGGTGATTAGTTGAGGTGACTGAGGTGCTCTCTTGGGAGGACTGCCCTTCCCCGCTGCCTGTCAGTGCTGCCTCTGCGCCAGGCTGTTGGGAGATGATAGTCCATTTTTGATTCACACCATATAGAGATAACTTTTTAAAAAATATTCTTTATTTAAATTCAATTTAGTCCAAAGATGTGGTACATACATACAATGGAATACTACGCTTCCATCAGAAAGGATGAATATCCAACTTTTGTAGCAACATGGACGGGATTGGAAGAGATTATGCCGAGTGAAATAAGCCAAGTAGAGAAAGTCAAGTATCACATGGTCTAACTTACCTGCAGTGCATGAGGGGTAACCCGGAGGACAGTAGGAGAAGAAAGGAAATGGGAAGTAGGGTAATCCAGGGAGAGAAACGAAACAACAGAGACTTTGGACACAGAAACAAACTGAGGGACTTGGAGGGAGGGGGGTGGGGGGATGGGAGAGCCTGGTGGTGGGTACTGAGGGCACCTATTTCATAGAGCACTGGGTGTGGGGAATGGGGAATGAGTCTTGGAACACTGGAAAAAAATTTAAGTAACAATAAAAAAAAGAAAAAAATAAATTCAATTTAGTTAACATACTGTATCATAAGCTTCAGGGATAGAATTTAGTGATTCGTCAGTTGCACGTAACACCCAGTGGTCAATACATCAAATGCCCTCCTAATGTCCATCACCCAGTTACCTTACCCCCTTTCCCACTCCCAGCAACCCTTGCTTTATTTCCCAGAGTTAAACACCTCTTCTTCTTTTTAAAAAAGACTTTATGTTTAATATTTGAGAGAGAGAGAAATAAAGAGCATGAGAACATGAGCAGGTGTGGGGGGAGAGGGAGAGGGAGAAGCAGGGATCCTGACATGGGGCTCGATCCCAGGACCCTGGGTTCCTGACCTGAGCCAAAGGCAGATACTTAACTGACTGAGCCACCCAGGCACCTTGAGTTAAGCCTCTCTTATAGTTTTCCTCCCTCTCTATTTTCATCATTTGTCTTTCTCTGATGGATTTATCTTTCTTTGCATAATACCCTCTAGTTCCAACTACATCACTGCAAATGGCAAGACTTCATTCTTTTTGATGGCCGAGTAGTATTCCATCGTATATATCTACCACATCTTCTTTATCCATTCATCTGTCGATGAACACTTGGGCTTCGATGGACATCTGGGCTCTTATCATATTTTGGTTTTTATGGACATTCCTGCTATAAACATTGGTGGGCAGATGCCCTTTTGAATCACTATGTTTGTATCCTTTGGATAAATTTCTGGGTCATAGAGTAGTTCTATTTTTAACTTTTTGAAGAACCTCCATACTGTTTTTCCAGAGTGGCTACACCAGTTCGCATTCCCATCAGCAGTATAAGAGGGCTCCCCTTTCCCTGAATCCTTGCCAACATCTACTGTTTCCTGAGTTGCTAATTTTAGCCATTCTGACTGGTGTGAGGTGATATCTCATTGTGGTTTTGATTTGTATTTCCCTGATGACGAGTGATTTGGAGCATTTTTTTTCATGTGCCTGTTGGCCATTTGTATGTTTTCTTTGGAGAAATGTGTGTTCATGTTTTCTGCTCATTTCTTGATTGGATTTTTGTATTTTGGGATGTTGACTTTGTTAAGTTCTTTATAGATTAGAGATACTAAGCCTTTATCTGATAAGACATAAATATCTTCTCACATTCCCATTCCATAGGTGATTGTTAGTTTTGTTGACTGTTTCCTTTGCTGTGCAAAAGCTTTCTATCTTGATGAAACCCCAATAGTTCATTTTGCTTTTGTTTCCTTTGCCTTCAGAGATGTGTCTTAGAAGAAGTTGCTGTGGCCAAGGCCAAAGTTGTTGCCTGTGTTCTCCTCTAGGATTTTGATGAATTCCTGTCTCACATTTAGGTCTTTAATCCATTTTGAGTCTGTTCTTATGCAAGAAAGTGGTCCACTTTCATTCTTTTGCTTGTTGCTGTACAGTTTTCCCAACCCCATTTGTTGAAGAGACTATCTTTTTTTTCCCATCAAATAGTCTTTTCTGCTTTGTCAAAGATGAGTTGACCATAGAGTTCAGGGTCCATTTCTGGGCTCTTTATTCTGTTCCTTGATCTATGTGTCTGTTTTTGTGCCAGTACCATACTGTCTTGAGGATTACAGCTTTGTAATAGAGCTTGAAGTCTGGAATTGTGATGCCACCAATGTTGGTTTTCTTTTTCAACATTCCTTTGGCTATTTGGGGTCCTTCCTGGTTCCATGCAAATTTTAGAATTATTGGTTCCAGCTCCGTGAAAAATGTTGGTGGTATTTTGATAGGGATTTCATTGAATGTGTTGATTGCTCGGGCAACATAAACATTTTAACAATGTTTATCCTTCCAAATCCATGAGCATAGAATGTCTTTCCATCTCCTTGAGAGTTCCTCAATTTCTTTCATAAATGTTCTATAGTTTCTAGAGTACAGATCCTTTATGTCTTTGGTTAAGTTTGTTCCTAAGTATCTTATGGGTTTTGGTGCAATTGTAAATAGGATCAATCATATGAAGATGACTTACCTCTGGACCATGTCTGGGGTTTTCCTTTTCTGTCAGCCTACAACTGTAAGCTGAAGGAAGCGGTGCAACAAAAGTGGGTGACAGCTGTTTGTGCCCCTGGACCTGCTTGGCCTGTTCCCTACCGTGCCATTTCTGTGAAGTGATAGAATGCTTTGGTGTCCACACAACTTACCACTTGGTGTGTCTGAAAACACTCAGATAATGACGGACAGCTCTGGTATCATGGTTCCTTGATATCCCACAGTCAGATACTGAGTGCTGGCTAGAGCCTGATAGCAAACTTGAAGTTTCTTTTTTTAATGTTGAGAAGGCTTTTACTGCAGATATTGTGTATGTGCTCTAGAATCCTCAGGTTTTATTCTGTGGCTCTCCTGCTTAAGCTTGTCAGAGATTCCAAACTACATTGTTATCAAACCTGGATATTACTAACATCATGGAATCTGCCAGGTCTTATGGTGTCAAGTAAGAGTCTCTCTCTTAAAGGTGGATGATCAAGGTCCAGTGATTTCTCCTTCACTTTGGAGGAAATATCCCAATATGCCTCAGATCACTGGACTTAAAAAAAATGTATGATGTGGCAGGTCCATGGGTCTTCATAGGACTTATCTCCCACCTCTGGTGAACATGTCTTAGCAGGGCTTCTGATTATTTGCCACTTCCTGTTTGCTTCCTGCTCATAATAATGTTACAATTATTTATCCTTATAATGGGCCAGTCGGATGCTCTGTGACATACTCGGAAAATCAAGGTCCCTTTAAACTATATGGGGACAGAGAACAGAAAAGTTTAATTGATTTAGGGCAAGACCATTAAGATTTAAGATATGCATTCCAAGTGAATGCAAATTTGTCCCGATCCTCCTTGAAGGGGGTTGAAAGGAACGCATTCACTAGCCTGGAGACCACGTACGAAGCGTCAGAGGCCGTGTGGGTCTGTTTTACTAAAGACATCTGGCAAAAAGTGTTGCAACGAGACCGCCACTTGTTAAGTTCACAGTGGTCCGTTGCCATGTTCCAAGATCATTTTGATTTTGCTGAGGAATTAAGTGGGAGATATGATAGAACCACTGTCTTAGATCCTTCAAGTCTTTGAAGGTGGCACTAGTCTCTAATATTCCATCTAAGATGCAGTATTGCTTCAGTTTTATTCTCTTGGTCCCGTGGTTTGCATGTTTGTGTCTGTGCATTTGTGGATGTGTGGTATGTTTGAGTGCAATGTGAGTATGTGCGTATGTGGCAGGAGAAGACTTTCCTACCGTAATGACTCTACTACATAGGTTAGGAAAGCAGTGTGAGGATTCCTCCAGCTGTGAAGTGTAGCCATCTGGATCATGCACTCAGGGACCTGGTAAATGATCACAGAGCGAAGCTACAATCCTCTGTACCCACTAGGAAATGGACATCAACCAGGAGGCCATCTACTACATGGCATCTCTGTGCTCCCACTCAGTGTCCCTTGTTATCACTACCAATATGTTCAGACCCTGTATCCAAAAACCTTTGAATTTTCTGGGCATTGTCTCTTCCCCAGTATACAGTTATCTGACCAATGCCCAAAAGCCCTTTTAGGGAGGGAATAGCAGTATTGTTACCGTATATATTTTCTGTGGCATTTTCACGGTCTTTTGTCAAGGGGATCTGGCCTCTTTCCACAGATGGTCTCTGGGTCCAAGAACTAGCTCAGCTCTGGAAACTAGATAGGGGATTATAATTTTTTATTGTGCTGGCTGACACTAACTTTCAGCTCACCTGTCTTGATAATTTTTGGTTATGTAAGTCAAGCAATACATTTGTTGGCAGAGAGCATCTATCTCACCTCTGGCAACATCATGGATTATGTCATTGCCAGAGATCCCAACAGGTCAAGGCCTCCGTCTGGTTATCATTCCATCCTTGCTGCCTATCGCATAATTGCATTCACTTTGCTTTTGATTTAGCCTGGTTATTACAGAATCTTAGCTGCATTAACATTTGGGAGCCATGGCAGCATCTCCTACTGTTTTCCCTGACCACAGACAATAACTACCACTGAACTTCTGCTCACAGTGCCCCAAATATTTTATTGCTTTTAGTGAAGGGAGTGTCCTCTGGGCTCTCCTGGGAAACATCATCAGTTAACGTGGTCTCCAGTCTGACCTAGTGCATTCATTCCAACAAGAGTACCTCTCTGAGCCTTTTCCCTTCCTCAATACTCTGCCAAGGCAGTTCTGGCATTTCCACCTCATATACTTAAGGCTACTATTGTTTCCAAGCTTTGAGGAGTCATGCCAACAGTGTGTTAGAACTGGTTCGATGTCCTTGCCAGGGCGCTAAATCCCGAGTCACGGGAAAGTGCTCTCCTGTCAATGAACTGTCCACACCCAGCCTTATATTCTACCAGTCCGCTCCTGCACTCTTAAGTTCCATTCTGAGGCATAGTCTTCCTGCTGGGCTTGCAACAATTGTTTTTTTTTTTTTGCTGAAAAGTCTGTTTTATTCTGTAAAAAGTGACATCATTCCTTAGTCAAGTCATCCTGAGAATTGGTTTTAATTATTGGCTTGGAAACAATGAGGGTAGGTGTAGGTTCCCTTTGAAGAGAATAAGAATCATTTTGCAAGCCATTGGCAGTGGTGAGGCTTTTGCATAGATCTAGACAAATGAAAACCTGTCTCTTTGGCATGGTGAGGGGATATGTCTGCTGGGCCAGAGATTCATGGAATCTGGGATTTCAAGGTTCTCAAAGGTGCCAACCCAAATCTTCCTTTTGTGGGTCTTACAGTCCCACCCATTTTTTACTGGGGTACTGTTGTTAGTATTGAAGGCTTGTTGGGGCTGTGAATCCAACCACCTTTGTAACTCTGCCACTTATACAGTCAGATTTTGAGCCTCATTTTCAGTTCAGTCTGTCTCTCAGTCACAGGAGATGAGGATCTCTGGAGGCTTTCTGGCTTTTTAGTTGACTATTGCTTGATCTGAACCTATAATATTTTTCCTTTAGTGCTTTGGTTTCAGTTAACAACAGTTAACCAACCCCACCATAATTATCATCACCCCCACAATTTATAAGTCTAGCCCAATACTTCTCAGACTATATATTAGTAAGGAATACTTAAAAAATCTTTTGTGGGATGATGAATTACTAGAAAAATTAAATAAAAAAGACATACATGGTGTAAGAATAATTTTTAAAATTATTAAGTCCAACAGATACAAAATATCTCTGCCAAAATGCTATAAAGGTTTCCATATGCTTCTTCTCAATTTCTGTACTTGTCAGAGGTTGATGTTAAATAGTTCATGAGCTGGGTTTGGACCATAGACTGTACTTTGGGTAGCACTGAGCTAGACCTATTGTGTAAGTCACTGCCTTCCCTTCTGTCTGTATTTCACCTCAATTCATCTCATCACACATAAGAGTTCCAGCAATTGTGATGCTAGAGCATGCTAGGGTTGTCACCTTTCCCCTTATCACCAGCAATGGGGTCCCCATTATCATTTGGCATGTGGTCTTACTTCAGAACCTCATGCTGAAGGGCTGTTTCCTACCTCCATTCCAGCATTAAATGTCTTCAGTTGGGTTCCCTCATAGGCACTACCTGAGCCAAAGGTATGAATGCATATAGTTTATTTGGGATTTGATCTTAGGAGGCACTGGTAGGGGAGTGGGGAAGTAGCACAGGCAAGGGAAGAAGTCTAGAAAGTGTGTCTAATTGTGAAGTTACTAGTATGGGAACCTGGGCTCAATTCTACTCGGTAACTTAGAAACAGATTATTAGGGGATTCTTCAGAATTATCTTATCCAAGAGTTATTGTCTGATGGCTTCTCATGAGCAAATTGACGCAGCATTTCTGGACTGCCTTGGGGATTTGCAGATCAAAAGAAAGCTCTCAGAGAGGTATATGTTCTTGCTGCAAGATGCCACCAAAATAAGAATCTGGGCAGGACTTTGACAGCATCAGTTTATAGAGAGATATCAGAAAGTCCATGCCTGCAGAAGCATGAGGTCATCCCTCATCATATGCCGGGATGGGGTGGAGATTAGAGATGGAGCCAACCCACACTGGTCATTGGAAAGCTACAAGCAGAGTATAGAAAAGAGCAGGGTGTGGTTAAAAAATGTGGTGTAATTCAGGTCTTTCAGTGACCAAAGATTTTTGTAACAAGGGGCAAAGTCCTCGTTACTCATGATGTGTGTATGGGAGGGTCATGTGGTTTGTTACAGACTCAGATTGTGCAGGGCTATTTACCTGGTAAAGAATGAGGTGGGGAAGAGATATACAGACATTTTGTGAGTGAACCTAATTTAGTGATTTTTCAACTCTTTTTCTAAAAACCTACATCAGTGCTTCCAAGTTCTGGGAGCAGCCAAGAGTGGGGGATGAGGCTTCCACTCCTTCAACCACAGTAGCTTTGTGTTTACTGTCTTCTGGATCAGACAGCATTTCTGCTTCTATAAACATGAGCTTGAAAACCACTGCTTTACTCTATCTGTGGAGTTTGATTTACCTAGTTTTGGGTGAATCCATTTGCCAAGTCAGAAGTTCAGGTCATGGGGCAACTGATGCCTTGTTCTGGAGTTCCTGGCAGTCAGGGAATGTCACCAGGTATCCTTGAGAGTAGCAGTGTCACTTACACTTTGTTTCCTCCATCCTCTTTTTAAAATATTTTATTTTATTTTATTTTGTTTTATTTTTTCAGTGTTCCAAGATTCATTGTTTATGCCCCACACCCAGTGCTCCCTCAATACCCACGACCAGGCTCCCCTTCCTCCCCTCTAAGACTCTCAGTTTTTTTCTGAGTCCAAAGTCTCTCATGTTTCATTTCCTTTCCTGATTTACCCCATTTCCCATTTCCTTTCCTTCTCCTACTGTCCTCCATATTACTCCTTATGCTCCACAAGTAAGTGACATCATGTGATACTTGATTTTCTCTGCTAGGCTCATTTCACTCAGTATAATCTCCTCCAATCCAGTCCATGTTGCTACAAAAGTTGGGTATTTATCCTTTCTTATGGAGGCGTAATATTCCATTGTGTATATGGACCATATCCTCTTTCTAAACCTACGGCAGGCAGGGAAGTTCAGCACTAGTCATCATATATCTATGGGATAACATTCATTTACGTCAGAAAACAACCCCACTGGGAATCCTATGTGAAGATATCAATCCATTTCTAAGTCAGAGGAACTTCAGGGGACCCCTTTATTTGCCTCCACCCCAAACCCCAGGCTCTGCCCCTCCCTGCACGGTCCTCTCACTAGGAGGATACATGTGGACCTGGCAGACTCAGCCTTTTTTCTCAGTACCTCTGCTCCCTAGCACCTTGGACAGGGACACACGATGTCATTTCCAAGACGATTTCTCTCAGGGGGACAATTTAGTCTTTGTGCATGTCAGCAGAGCTCTTAAATTTCCAGGATAGTTGAAAGAAATTGGATATAGCCAATTTGCATCTTCAAATTGGTTTTGTACACATGGGCGTGTTCACTCACATCTCTGGGGACAAGAGGGGAGTGATGTTTAACGGCTCACGGGCGATGAGATGACAGCTTGCTCTGCTTGCCTTTGAGCATGGTCTAGGTACTCTTGTGCTTCAATTTCCTTTTATAGAAATGGGGGATGGACTGGGCAATCTCTGAGGTGTCTTTTAGCTTCAGTAATCCATGTTTTTATATTTGTGAGGAAAGAGGGTGGTAAGAATACCAAAGGTCCAAGTTGCACTATGTAGCTGAAGTACCACACAAATGGAGAGAGTAAAATGGTCTTGGCCTCAAACCATGTTCAGTGTTTGGGTGTCATCATGATGAGCAAGTTGGGAGGTGTAGAAGGTAGGGGACAGCCTTTTTGTGCCCAGAATAACCTCTGCAGTTCTGGTGTCACCGGGGTTGCTGTGTGTGATACGGCAGGGCACTGCATCCCTCTGAGCCTTAGTTGCTGGTAGGACAAGGCTAAAAGTAACCCCTCCCAGGGTGGTTGAGGGAAATGTCCAAGAGGCTCCTGGGGTACCTTGGGCACTCAGCGATTTGAGGGTCCTTCCTTGCCCTGGATCTGGAGCGGTAGATTTGGATAATAGCCCACCACAGCTAGATTCTTCTCACCTCTTATCTTTATCGCCTACAGCTCCTGCAGCTCAAGGACTTTTTCTGCAATTGTCCCCTTCCGTGCCCCATCTCTTGCATCATTAATTTTTACCTCAGTATTCTCTGCTAGTGCTCCCATCAGAATACAAACATTCTATTACAATTCTTCAATCTCAAAAAAAAAAAAAAACCCTCCCTTGACTGCCACATACATCTTCAGTTACTTTTCAACTGCTCCGTTTGCTTTGACAGTGAAACCTGCTGATAACTTGCTGCTTCCCTGTCTTCACCTCTGACTCTCCTGTAAGCCCTTTCCTAGCGAGGTTCACTCCTGCCACCGCCCTGAAATAGCTCCTGCCAAGGTAGCCTATTGCTAAATTCAGTGGTCAGTGCAGAGTTCTCTTTTTGGCCTGTTATCAGGATTCCTCACAACTAAATACAGTGTTTCTGGATACACTTTCTTTCCTTGGTCTACACTGCTAGTCTTTGCTGGTTTTTCCTCTCCTTC
This sequence comes from Spilogale gracilis, assembly GCA_004023965.1. NCBI lineage: Eukaryota > Metazoa > Chordata > Mammalia > Carnivora > Mephitidae > Spilogale > Spilogale gracilis. The sequence continues at coordinate 28,729 of PITA01016237.1, forward strand.
CTGATCTCTCCCTAGTTCCTCCTCAGACTTATAGCCTAGGTCCAGCTCTGACCCCTCTGCCTGACCACAGTCCTATCGAGCCAGCCTGCTCAATGTTGCCCATTGGTTGTGTAACAGGCACCTTAAACCTAACATATCTTAAGCTGAACACATCTTAGAAACTGGCTACTTGGCTTCCTCATTTTACTAAAACAATGGGCAATGAGATGACAGTTTGCTGTCACGGGCAAATGGGCAAATTAATTTTTCCAGATGTTCAGTACAGACGCTTTAGAATCAATCATATTTGAATTCTCTTTTCCTCTATGTCCAGCCTGTCACCAGAATGGGGTAGCCCTATCTTTGAAATAATCCTGCCTCCAATCCCTTCTCTTGACCTTCACAACAAACTTCCTGCAGGGAAGTCATCATGATCTCTTACCTAACTAGTGTGATAGTCCTCCCACTCATCTCTGTTTCCTCCCTCCTTACTGTTGACAATGATAGTTATGGTTCTGAATGGTAATTTTAAAACATGTCAGATTATGTCACAACTTAGTGCCGAACAATCCAGTACATTCCCATATCTCTCAGCATAAATGCTACATGATCTGGGCCTCCTCTGTCTTTCCGACTTCATGTTTGCCCTTTGCTCATTGTTCCAGCCACATTATAATCTGATGTGCTGAGGAGAGCCCTGCCCAGAGCGCTGCCTTTGTACCTGCTATTCTCTCTGCTTGGAATGCTCTTCTCCCCAGACAGCCATACTGCTCATCCCCTTATTTCATTCAGCTGTCTGCACAAATGACACCTCCACAGAGAGCCTTCCATGCACATCCTACCTAAAACACACCTTTGTCATTGTCCCCCAAATGTTCTTTATATTTTAAAAATGTAATAGCTTTGTGGAGGTATAATTGGCACACAATAAATCACGCATATTTAAAGTACGCCATTTTGGTAAGTTTTGACATGTGTATTCATCAGGGAAACCATCAGCACAGTCAAGATGACTTATCCTTCCATTACTCCCAGATGTCTACTTGTGCTGCTTTGTAACCTGTTCCTGCGTCTCCCCCTCATATAAGCAATTACTGATCTGCTTTCTGTCACTATAGATTACCTTGCATTTTCTAGAATTTAATATAGATGGAATAATATAGTATATATTCTTTTTTTTTGTCTGGTACTCATTCAGCATAATTGTTTTGAGATTCATCCATGTTTTCCTGAGTATTCATAGTTTATCCCTTTTTATTGTTGAGTAGTATTCCATTATGTATTGGTCCATTTACCTCTGCGGCATGGGATAGTTCTAGCTTTTGGCTATTACAGATAAAGGTATTGTGAATATTCATGTACAAGTCTTCGGGTGAACATATATGCTTTCCTTTCTCTTGAGTAAATACCCTGGAGAATAATGACTGGGTTATAAAAGATAGGTATATGGTTTTTAAAAAATTTTATTAATTTTGGGGTGCCTTGGTGTCTCAGTTGGTTAAGCGACTGCCTTCGGCTAAGGTCATGATCTCGGAGAACTGGGATCGAGCCCCACATCGGGCGACCTGCTCAGCGGGAAGACTGCTTCTCCCTCTCTCACTCCCCCTGCTTGTGTTACCTCTATGGCTGTCTTTCTCTCTGTCAAATAAAGAATCTTAAAAATTTTTTTGTTAATTTTAATTTTTTTCCATAACCCAACCACCCTACCCCTCCCCACCCCCCCAGCAACCTTCAGTTTGTTTCCTGAGAATAAGAGTTTCCTATAGTTTGTCTCCCTCCCTGGTTCCATCTTGTTTCATTTTTTCTTTCCCCCCATGAACCCCACCCTGCCTCTCAGATTCCTCATATCAGAGAGGTCATGTGATAATTGTCTTTCTCTGATTGACTTATTTTGTTTAGCTTAATATCCTCCAGTTCCACCCATGTCATTGCAAATGGCAGGATTTCATTCTTTTTGATGGCTGCATAATATTCCAGTGTGTGTGTGTGTGTGTGTGTGTGTGTGTGTGTGTGATGTCTTCTTTATTTGTTCATCTGTTAATGGACATCTAGGCTCTTTCCATAGTTTGGCTATTGTGGACATTGCTGCTATAATCATTGGGGTGCATGTGCTCCTTTGGATCACTACATCTTTATCTTTAGGGTAAATACCCAGTAGTGTGATTGCTGGGTCATAAGGTAGCTCTATTTTCAACTTTTTGAGGAATTTCCATACTATTTTCCAGAGTGGCTGCCCCAGCTTACATTCCGACCAACAGTGTAGGAGGGTTCTCCCTCCCTCGCGTCCTCACCAATATCTGTCATTTTCTGTTTTGTTAATTTTAGCCATTCTGAGTGGTGTAACATGGTATCTCACTGTGGTTTTTATTTGTATTTCCCTGACTCTAGGGATGTTGAGCACATTTTCATGTGTCTGTTGGCCATTTGGATGTCTTCTTTGCAGAAATGTCTGTTCATGTCTTCTGCCCATTTCTTGATTGGATTATTTTTTCTTTGGGTGTTGAGTTTGACAAGTTCTTTATAGATTTTGGATACTAGCCCTTTATCTTACATGTCATTTGAAAATATCTTCTCCAATTCTGTCATTTGTGTTTTGGTTTTGTTGACTGTTTCTTTGGCTGTGCAAACCGTTTGATCTTGATGAAGTCCCAATAGTCCATTTTTTCCCTTGCTTCCCTTGCCTTCGGTGATGTTTCTAGGAAGAAGTTGCTGTGGCTGAGGTTGAAGAGGTTGTCACCTGTGTTCTTCTCAGGAATTTTGATGGATTCCTTTTCACATTGAGCTCTTTCATCCATTTTGAGTCTATTTTTGTGTGTGGTGTAAGGAAGTAATCCAGTTTCATTCTTCTGCATGTGGCTGTACAATTTTCCCAACACCATTTGTTGAAGAGACTGTCTTTTTTCCACTGGAAATTCTTTCCTGCTTTGTCGAAGATGAGTTGACCAAAGAGTTAAGGCTTCGTTTCTGGGCTCTTTATTCTGTTCCATTGATCTATGTGTCTGTTTTTGTGCCAGTACCATACTTTCCTGATGATTACAGCTTTGTAATAGAGCTTGAAGTCTGAAATTGTGATGTCACCAGCTTTGGTTTACTTTTTCAATACTCCTCTGGCTATTCAGGGTCTTTTCAGGTTCCATATAAATTCTGGGATTATTTGTTCCATTTCTTTGAGAAAAAATGATGGTATTTTGATAGGTATTGCATTAAATATGTAGATTTCTTTAGGCAGCATAGCCATTTTCACAATGCTTGTTTTTCCAATCCATGAGCATGGAACTTTTTTCCATTTCTTTGTATCTTCCTCAATTTCTTTCACAAGTACTTTATCTGAGTACAGATTCTTTGCCTCTTTGGTTAGGTTTATTCTTAGGTATCTTATGGCTTTGAGTGCAATTGTAAGTGGGATCGACTCCTTAATTTCTCTTTCTTCTGTCTTGCTGTTGGTATATAGAAATGCAACTGATTTCTGTGCATTGATTTTATATCCTGACACTTTACTGAATTACTGTATGAGTTCTAACAGTTTTGGAGTGGAGTCTTTTGGGTTTTCCACATAAAGCATCATGTCATCTGCAAAGAGTGAGAGTTTGACTTCTTTTTTGCTGATGAGATGTCTTTTATTTCTTTTTGTTGTTTGATTGATGAGGCCAGGACTTCAGTACTATGTTGAATAGCAGTGGTGATAGTGGACAACCCTGAAATGTTCCCGACCTTAGGGGAAAAACTCTCAGATTTTCCCTCATTGAGAATAATATTTGCTGTGGGTTTTTGATAGATGGCTTTTATGATATTGAGGCATGTATCCTCTAACCCTACACTGTGAAGAGTTTTAATCAAGAAAGGATGCTGTCAATACCTACCATCAGGTATTGAGTGCACGTATTGAATGGAGCACTGGGTGTGGGGGGTAAACAAAGAATCTTGGAACACTGAAAAATAAAAGCATGCTGTACTTTGTCAAATACTTTTACAGCATCTATTGAGAAGATCATATGGTTCTTGTTCTTTCTTTTATTAATGTACTGTATCACATTGATTGATCTGTGGATGTTGAACCAACCTTGCAGCCCAGGAATAAATCTCACTTGATCATGGCGAATAATACTTTTATTTTTTGTAAAGATTTTTTATTTGACAGAGAGACACACAGCCAGAGAGGGAACACAAGCAGGGGGAGTGAGAGAGGGAGAAGCAGGCTTCCTTCTGAGCAGGGAGCTTGATATGGGACTCGATCCTGGGTCTCTGGAATCATGACCTGAGCCGAAGGCAGTCACTTAACCAACTGAGTCACCCAGGCACCCCGTGAATAATACTTTTAATGTACTTTTAGTTCCTATTGGCTAGTATTTTGGTGAGAATTTTTTGCATCCATGTTTATCAAGGATATTGGTCTGTAATTCTTTTTTTTTTAAAAAAATATTTTATTTATTTATTTGACAGAGAGAAACACAGTGAGAGAGGGAACCCAAATAGGGGGAGTGAGAGAGGGAGAAGCAGGCTTCCAGGTGAGTAGGGAACCTGATGTGGGGCTCGATCCTGGGGCTCCGGGATCATGACCTGAGTCACGGGATCAACGACTGAGCCCCCCCAGGCACCCATGTAATTCTCCTTTTTGATGGGGTCTTTGTCTGGTTTGGGGATCAAGGTAATGCTGGCTTCTTAAAATGAGTTTGGAAGTTTTCCTTCCATTTTTATTTTTTGGAACTGTTTTAGGAGAGTAGGTACTAATTCTTCTTTAAATGTCTGGTAGAATTTCCCTCAGAAGACATCTGGCCCTGGGCTCTTGTTTCTTGGGAGATTTTTGATGACTGCTTCAATCTCCTTACTAGTTATGGGTATGTTCATGTTCTCTATTTATTCCTGGTTCAGTTTTGGTAGTTCATATGTCTCTAGGAATGCATCCATTTCTTCCAGATTGTCAAATTTGCTGGTGTATAGTTGCTCATAATATGTTCTTATAATTGTTTGTGTTTCTTTGGTGTTGGTTGTGACTTTTCTCTTTTGTTCATGATTTTATTAATTTGGGTTCTTTCTCTTTTCTTTTTGGTAAGTCTGGCCAGGGGTTTATCAATCTTATTAATTATTTCAAAGAACCAGCTCCTAGTTTGGTTGATTTGTTCAACTGTTCTTTTCATTTCTATTTTATTGATTTCTGCTTTGATCTTTATTATTTCTCTTCTCCTGCTGGGTTTAGGCTTTCCTTACTGTTCTTTCTCCAGCTCCTTAAGGTGTAGGGTTAGGTTGTGTACTTGAGACATTTCTTGTTTCTTGGGAAAGGCTTGTATTGCTATATATTTTCCTTTCATGACCGCCTTTGCTGTGTCCCAAAGATTTTAAACAGTTGTGTTTTCATTTTCATTTGTTTTCATGAATTTTAAAAATTCATCTTTAATTGCCTGATTGACCCATTCATTCTTTAGTAGGATATTCTTTAGCCTCCGTGTATTTGAGTTCTTTCCAACTCTCCTCTTGTGGTTAAGTTCTAGTTTCAAAGCTCTGTGGTCTGAAAATATGCAGGGAATGATCCCAATCCTTTGGTACCAGATGAGACCTGATTTGTGACCCAGGATGTGATCTATCCTTGAGAATGTTCCATGTGCAGTAGAGAATAATGTGTATTCTGTTGCTTTGGGATGGAATGTTCTGAACATACATCCATTTGGTCCAGTGTGTCATTTAAAGACTTTATTTCCTTGTTGATCTTTTGCTTAGGTGATCTGTCCATTTCAGTGAGGGGGGGTGTTAATGTTCCCTACTATTATGTATTATTGTCAATGTCTTTATTTGGTTTTGTTATTAGTCTGTAATTGGTTTATATAATTGGCTGCTCCCATGTTAGGGGCATAGATATTTAAAATTGTTAGATCTTCTTTTTGGACAGATCCTTTAATTCCTTTAATTGGTGTCCTTTTTAAAATAGTGTCCTTTCTCCTCTCTTATTATAGTCTTTGGCCTAAAATCTAATTTGTCTGATATAAGGATTGCCATCCCAGCTTTCTTTTGATGTCCATTAGCATGGTAAATTGTTTTCCACCCCCTCACTTTAAATCTGGAGGTATCTTTGGGTCTAAAATGAGTTTCTTGGAGACAGCATATCAATGGCTTTTAAAAAAAATCCATTCTGATGCCCTGTGTCTTTTGATTGGGGCATTTTGCCCATTTACATTCAGGGTAACTACTGAAAGATATGATTTTAGTGACATTGCCTGTAAGGTTATTGTTATTGTATATTGTCTCTGTTCCTTTCTGGCCTGTTACTTTTAGGCTCTCTCTTTGCTTAGAGGACCCTTTTCAATATTTCCTGTAGGGCTGGTTTAGTGTTTGCAAATTCTTTTAGCTTTTGTTTGTTCCAGAAGATTTTTTTATCTCTCCTATTTTCAATGACAGTGTAGCTGGATATAGTATTCTTGGCTGCATATTTTGCTCATTTAGTGCTCTAAATATATCATGCCAGTCCTTTCTGGCCTGCCAGGTCTCTGTGGATTGGTCTTCTGCCAATCTAATATTTCTGCCATTGTATGTTACAGACCTCTTCTCCAGAGCCACTTTCTGGATTTTCTCTGTGTCACTGAGACTTATAAGTTTTACTATTAGATAATGGGGTGTGAACCTATTTTTATTGATTTTGAGAAAGGTTCTCTGTACCTCCTGGATTTCGATGCTTGCTCCCTTTGCCAAATTAGGGAAATTCTTTGCTATAATTTGCTCCAATATACCTTCTGCTCCTCTCTCCCCTTCTTCTTCTTTGGAATCCCAATTATTCTAATATTGTTTTGTCTTATGGCATCACTTATCTCTCGAATTCTCCTCTTGTGTTCCAGTAATCATCTGTCTCTCCTTTCCTCAGCTTCTTTATTTTCCATCATTTGGTCTTCTGTAATCACTAATTTGCTTCTGCCTCATTTATCCTAGCAGTAAGGCCTCTATTTTTTATTGCATCTCATTAATAGCTTTTTTGATTTCAACTTGCTTAGATTTTAGTTCTTTTATTTCTCCAGAAAGGAATTTTATTTCTCCAGAAAGGGATTCTCTAGTATCTTCCATGCTTTTTTCAAGCCCAGCTAGCACCTTGATAATTATCATTCTGGACTCTAGTTCTGACATTTTGTTAATGTCTCTATTGATTAGGTCCTTAGCCACCGGTAGGGACTCTTGTTCTATTTTGGGGGGAGGGTGAGTTTTTCTGCCTTGTCAATTTATCCAGATAAGATTAGATGAATGAGAGAACAAAATACTAAAAGGGTAGTGATAACGTCAGAAAAATATACACAAACAAAATCAGAAGAGACTGGAAATGGTGGGGGGAGAAGAAAGGAAAAAATCTCTATCTATATCTGTCTATATCTATCTGTCTCTCTCCATATATATGATTAAATTGGTGAATAGAACAGAGCCACACACTTGACTTTGGATGTATTTTGGTCTGTTAGAAGAAACTGCCTCCCAAAATTTTAAAGAAAGAAAAACTTATATATGTACAATAATAAGCATATACACATTGTAGGGTTTGGAAAATGACTGTAAAGATAAAAATTAAAAAAGATTCTAAAAAAGGAATCGCTAAGATAAGAAGTTGGTTAAAAAAAACTGCAAAGCATGTGATGAGGCTGGAGACTAGAGTAAAGCCATGTGCTAGATTTAGGGTATATTTTTTAATCTATAGAGGAACCTGTATCCCAAAGTTTTAAAGAAAGGAAAACCTATATGAATACAAAAAATAAGCTTAAATACAATGAAGGGATAGAATATGACTAAAGCAATGAAATTTTAAAAAGATTTTGTAAAAAAGGTATTGATAAGATAAAATAGTTTAAAAAACTTTAAAATAGGAAAGAAAAAAAGGTTAAAAAATAGAATAAGAAAAAAATAAAATAAAAAAATTTAAACTTTGAAAGACTAAATAATCATGGGAAAAAAGCTATGAATTCTACATCGTGCATTTCCTTACCTCTGGAGTTCCACAGTTCTTATTGATTGGGAGCTTGGTCTTGGTGGGATGTGGTCACTGATCTCCTGGGGAGGGGACTGTTGCAGTGATTCTCAAACATCTGTGCCCGAGGCAGAACTGCCCTCCCCTTGCTAGGGGCCAGTCTAAGCAATCTGCTTAGCTTTGCTCTTGGTAGCTTTTGTTCCCTAAATGCTTTCTGTACAGCTTTGGAGGACGGGACTGAAGATGGTAGCCTCCCAGTCTTTGGGCCCATAGGAGCAGAGAACTGTCATAAACTTAGCAGCTTAAAACAGGACACACTTATTATCTCATGATTTCTATGGCTAAGTAGTCTGGGCACCATTTTTTCTGAGTTCTCTGTTCAGGGTCTCCCCAGGTTGCAAACAAGGTGATCTTCTGGTTGATTTCTCATGTGGTGGCTTCACTAGGGAAGAATCCACATCCCACTTATCACATTGTTGGTAGGACTTACTTTCTTGCAGCTGTATGACCAGGGCCCTGGATTATTACTTGCTATCTCATATGGAATCTACTCTTAGCTCCAGAGGCTGCCTGAAGATCCTTGCTGTGTGGTCTCTCAGGCCTGCCAAAGTCTTCTGTAACATAAGGTAAAATCATGGCAGTAACATTCCATCCCCCTTGCCATAATCTACTGCTTAAAAGCAAGTCATGAGTTCTACTTTCACTCAGGGTAAGGTGATCATACAAAGATACAACTTATTAGGAAACGCCCTAGGGTGTGCTTATTGATTTATTTTATTTGGTTGCCTATCTTTTATTATTGAATTTGAGAGTTATTTTTGCTTCCTGGATGCGTTTTTTAAAAAAAGTTCTCACATATTTATTACTGAACTAAACTACTGGTGCAGAAGCATAGTAACAGAGAAAAATCATTTCCAGAAAAAACATGTCCATTGTCCAAGTAGTAGTGATATTTACAGAATGATAGGATGTGAGCACATGACCTTCATTTAGCATAAATATGTGTGCCATCTCATGTGTGAGCCCTTATAGATGCAGCTTGGTTCTTCTGCAATGCCTTGGCTTGGAATTGCACCTGATTTTATTACCAGTTTTCTTCTGAATCCACTAGGGAATGGGAGGATTCTGCTTTTATTTCTTGGCCAGGAATCTCTTTATCCTGAAAGAGTCATGTGAGACGACATGGACACATCATGATGGCAGAGAAGAAGAGAGAGCTGGATGCATGGTTTTAAATGAAATATATAATTTTCTCCCAGTCTGTGACATGTCATTTCCTCCTTTACTAATATCTTCCAAAGATCTAAAGTGTTAAATTTTGATGAGGTCCAATTTCTCAATTTATTCCTTTATGGATCATGCTTCTGATGTTCGAGCTAAGAAATCTTTCCCCACCTTGAAGTCACAAAGGTTTTCTTCTAGAAGTCTTGTGGTTTTAGGTTTTGTATTTAGGTACACGATCTATTTTGAGTTAGTTTTCGTGTATCATGCCAAAATGTGGATTGGAGTCTATTTTTTTGCATCTGGACACCCAATTGTTGGGATATAGGTCTATTGTTTTATTACAATATTTTTATCTGGTTTTGGTATCAGGGTGATGCTGATCTTGGAGAATGAGTTGGGAAATATTCCTCATCTTCAATTTTCTGATGATGTTGGTATGAATTAATGTTATTTCTTTCTTAAAGTTTTGATAGAATTTGTCAGTGAAACTATCTGGGCCTGGAAATTTCTTTGTAGGGAAAAAATGCCTATAATAGACATAATATAATACAATTTTCAAGTCATTAAATTCTTGACTGAACATTGGTAGTTTGTGTTTTTTAAGAAATATGTCCATTTTGTTTAAGTTGTTGTCATTTTATAGTTATAAAGTTTTTAATAGCATTCTGTTATTATCCTTTCAGTATGTACAGACCCTGCAGTGATGTTTCCTCTGTCATTCTTAATACTGGTAATTTTTGTCTTCTCTCCTTTTTTCCTGAAAAAACTAGAAACTCATCAATTTTATTGATCTCAAGAAATATTTTTTAGTTTCATTGATCTTTCTATATGGCTTTCCTGTTTTCTATTTCATTGATTTTTTGCTCTGATCTTATTTCCTTTTTCTACTTATTTTGAATTTAGTCTGCTCTTCTTTTTCTAGTTTCTTAAGGTATAAGCTGAAGTTTTGAGAACTTCATTCTTTCCAAAAAGGGCTTAATCCTATAAATTTCCCCAAATTAGTGTTTTAGTACCATCCTGCAAATTTGTTTTGTTTTTGTCATTTTCTTTTTTATAATTTATTTTATTTTATTTTTTCAATGTTCCAAGATTCATTGTTTTTGTCATTTTCATTCAGTTCAAAATACTTTCTATTTTTCATTTTGGTTTATATTTTGATTTATGGATTGTTTAAAAGTGTGTTAGTAAATATTGAGAGACTTTCCAGAGAACTTTGTTATTTATTTCTGATTAATTCCACTGTGACTAGAGAATTTACATTGTATGACATATTCTTTTCATTTTTTAAGACTTTAAATTTATGGCGCAGAATATGGTCTATCTTAGGAAGTGTTTTGGGTGCACCTAAAAGAAATATGTATTCTATTTTTCTGGGTGGTGTTTTCTATAAGTATCAATTAGGTCAAGTTAATGGATACCATTGCTTAAATCTTCCATGTTATTACTGACTTCCTGTCTATTTTCTTCAATCAACTATAAAGAGTATCGAAGTTTTGACTAAAATTGTCTCATTATAGTTTTATCAGTTTTTTGCTTCATGTACTTTGAGACTTTATTATTAGATACATCACCTTTTTTGGAATTGTTTTGTCATATGGATGAATTGACCATTTTATCATTATGAAATGACTGTCTTTTTTTAAAGATTTTATTTATTTATTTGACAGAGAGAAACACAGCCGGAGAGGGAACACAAGCTGGAGGAGTGAGAGAGGGAGAAGCAGGTTTCCCACAGAGCAAGGATCCCAATGCAGGGCTTGACCCAGGACTCTGGAATCATGATTGAGCTGAAGGCAGGCGCTTAATGACTGAGCCACCCAGGGACCCCAGAAATGACTATCGTTACCTCTGATTATATACTTTACTCTGTAATCTATTTTGTGTGGCATTACTGTAGATACTGTAGCTTTCTTTTGGTTAGTGTTAGTGTGGTATATCCTTTTTCATCATTTTGCTTTAATGTACTCGTGTTTTTATATTTAAGGTGTATTTCTTATTGGTAGCATACAGTGGGTCTTGCTTCTATTTCCAATTTAACAATCACTTCTTTTTATTTGGAGCATATAGACCATTTACACTTAATGTGATTATTAATATCATTATGCTTACATCTGTTACCTTGCTCGTTGTTTTCTAATTGTTCCACTCTTCTTTGTTCTCATCTTCCTTTTTCTATTTTTGGACTGATAATTTTTATTATTTCACTTCTAAGATGATTATAACTCTTTGTTTTGTTATTTTAGTGGTTGCTTTAGGGTTTATAATATACATATTTAACTTACCAGTCTATTATTAAGTGTAAAATATGGGAAACTTAAAACAGCATACTCCCAATTCTCTCAACATCTTTTGTATTGTTTTGTCATATATTTTACTTTTACATATGTTATAAACCCTATACTACATTGTGATTGTTTTTGTGTGACTATTTTGAAAAGATACTTAAATAATAAGAAACAAATCTCATATATTTACCTATGTATTTACCATATTAGGGTTCTTCGTTCTTTTCTGTAGATGTATATTTTCATCTGGTATCATTTTCCATCTGCATGTAGGACATTCTTTATCATTTCTTATACTCCAGATTTGCTTGGTGGAGTGAATTTTTCCAGTTTTTGTATGTCTCAAAAGTCATTATTTCATCTTTGTCCTTTAAAAATATGTTTACACTGCAGAATTTTTAGGTAGATAGATTTTTCTTTTGGTAACTTAAAGATGTTGATTCATTGCTTTCAGGCTTACATTGTTACTGATGAGGTATCTGAGATCTTGGTATATTTATTCCTCTATATACAGATCATCTTTTTTTCTCTGTCTGCTTTTAAGATTTATTTATTTATTTATTTATTTATTTATTTATTTATTAATTATTTTTTAAACAAACCATTTTTTAAAAAGATTTTATTTATTTGACCGAGAGAAATACAGCCAGAGAGGGAACACAGCAGGGGGAGTGAGAGAGGGAGAAGCAGGCTTCCCGCCGAGCAGGGAGCCCGATGTGGAACTCGATCCCAGGTCTCCGGGACCATGACCTGAGCCGAAGGCAGTCGCTTAACCAACTGAGCCACCCAGGCTCCCCAAGATTTTTTTTATTTATCACTGGTTTTATTTGATTATTATTTCTATGTGTAGTTTTCTCCATGTTTCTTGAACTTGGCTTTTATTGAGATTCTTGAATCTATGGGTTTATAGTTTTTATCAAATTTGAAGAAATTTCAGCTAATATTTAAATATTTTTCTGTCTTCTCTTTCTCCTCTCCTATTTTGACTCCAATTACACATATAGGAAGTCACTTGAAATTGTTCCACAGACTAATGCTGTGTTTATTTAAAAATTCTCTATTGTCTCTGAGTTTCATTTGGAATAGTTTCTATTGGTATGTTTTCTTTTTCTTCTGCAGTGTTTACTTTGTTACTAATGCTATACCATTCAATTTTATTTTAGGTATTGTTGTTTTCTTCTCCAGAAGTTCAACTTTTTGTATCTCTTATGTCTTTACTTAACTTTGTGAATTACATTCATAAAAACTGTTTAATAGCCCTGTTTACTAATTCTAATGTTTATGTCAGTTTTGAGTTGGTTTCAACTGATTTCTCTTTTCAACATGGATTGCATTTTTCCATTTATTTCTATGCCTGATAATTTTTTGACTTTATATTTATTTTATTTTTTCAGCGTTCCAAGATTCATTGCCCATGCTCCACACCCAGTGCTCCAGGCAATAGGTGCCCTCAGTACCCACCACCAGGCTCTAACATCCCCCACCCCCTGCCTCCAAGTCCCTCAGGTTGTTTCTGTGTCCAAAGTCTCTCATGTTTCGGGACGCCTGGGTGGCTCAGTTGGTTAAGCAACTGCTTTCAGCTCAGGTCATGATCCTGGAGACCTGGGATCGAGTCCCACATCAGGCTCCCTGTTCAGCAGGAAGCCTGCTTCTCCCTCTCTCAGTCCCTCTGCTTGTGTTTCCTCTCTAGCTCTGTTTCTCTCTGTCAAATAAATAAATAAAATTTATGTCTCTTGCCTATTTTTTGATGTGATCATCTTTTTGGATGTTGAGTTTGAGTAGTTCTTTATAGATCTTGGATACCAGCCCTTTGTCTGTACTGTCATTTGCAAATATCCTCTCCCATCCTGTGGGTTGCCTCTTTGTTTTGTTGACTGTTTCCTTTGCTGTACAGAAGCTTTTTATTTTGATGAAGTCCCAGAAGTTCATTTTCGCTTTTGTCTCCTTTGCCTTTGGAGATGTGTCTTGAAAGAAGCTGCTGTGGCCGATGTCAAAGATGTTACTGCCTATATTCTTTTCCAGGATTTTGAAGGATTCCTGCCTCACGTTGAGGTCTTTCATCCATTTTGAGTTTGCCTTTGTGTGTGGTGTAAGAGAATGGTCTGGTTTCATTCTTCTATATGTAGCTGTCCAATTTTTCCAGCACCATTTATTGAAGAGACTGTCTTTTTTCCACTGGATATTTTTTCCTGCTTTGTCAAAGATGATCTGACCATAGATTTGTGGGTCCATATCTGGACTCTACTCTTTTCTATTGGTCTATTTCTCTGTATTTGTGCCAGTACCATGCTGTCTTGGTCATCACAGCTTTGTAATAAAGCCTGAAGTCAGGTAACGAGATGCCTCCAGCTTTGCTTTTCTTCTTCAGCAATTCTTTAGCGATTCGGGGTCTTTTTTGATTCTATACAAATTTTAGGATTGTTTGTTCTAACGCTTTGAAGAATGTCGGTGGAATTTTGATTGGAATGGCATTGAAAGTATAGATTGCTCTGGGCAGTATAGACATTTTAGCAATGTTTATTCTTCTGATCCATGAGCATGGAATGCTCTTCCATATTTTTGTGTCTTCTTAAATTTTTTTCATGAGTGTTCTGTAGTTCCTTGAGTACAGATCCTTGACTTCTTTTTTTTTTTTTTTTTAAAGATTTTATTTATTTGACAGAGAGAAACACAGCCAGAGAGGGAACACAAGCAGGGGGAGTGAGAGAGGGAGAAGCAGGCTTCCCGCTAAGAAGGGAGCCTGATGTGGGACTCGATCCCGGGTCTCTGGGATCATGACCTGAGCTGAAGGCAGTCACTTAACCAACTGAGCCACCCAGGCGCCCCAGATCCTTGACTTCTTTGGTTAGGTTTATTCCTAAGTATCTTATGGTTTTTGGTGCTATAGTAAATGGAATCGATTCTCTGAATTTCCTTTCTATATTTTCATCGTTAGTGTATAAGAATGCAACTGATTTCTCTGCATTGATTTTGTATCCTGCCACATTACCAAATTGTTGTATGAGTTCTAGTAGTTTGGGGGTGGAGTCTTTTGGATTTTCCACATAAAGTATCACGTCAACTGCAAAGAGAGAGAGTTTGACTTCTTCTTTACCAAGCTGAATACCTTTTATTTCTTTCTGTTGTCTGATTGCTATTGCTAGGACTTCTAACACTATGTTGAACAGTAGTGATGAGAGTGGTCATCCTTGTCTTGTTCCTGATCTCAGAGGGAATCAGGTCAGTTTTTCCCCATTGAGAATGATATTTGCTGTGGGTTTTCATAGATAGATTTTATGAGGTTGAGGAATGTTTCCTCTATCCCTATACTTTGAAGAGTTTTGATCAGGAACGGATGTTGTATTTTGTCAAATGCCTTTTCTGCATCAATTGAGAGTACCATGTTGTTCTTCTCTCTTTTCTTATTGATTTGTTCTATCATGTTGATTGATTTGCGAGTGTTGAACCACACTTGCATCCCTGGGATAAATCCCACCTGGTCATGATGGATAATCTCTTTAATGTATTGTTGGATCCTGTTAGCAAGGATCTTGTTGAGAATCTTGGCATCCGTATTCATCAGAGATATTGGTCTGAAGTTCTCCTTTTTGATGGGGTCTTTGTCTGGTTTGGGGATTAGAGTGATGCTGGCTTTATAGGAAGAGTCTGGAAGTTTTCCTTCTGTTTCTATTTTTTGAAAGAGCTTCAGGAGAATAGGTGTTCACCTGGGAATTCACCTGGTCCTGGACTCTTGTTTTTGGGGAGGTTTTTGATCAATGCTTCGATCTTGTTACTAGATATAGGACTGTTCAAATTGTCAATGTCTTCCTGTTTCAGTCTTGGGAGTTTATGGATTTCTAGGAATGTATCCATATCTTCTACATTGTTAAACTTATTGGCATATAATTGTTGATAGTGATTTTTGATGATTGTTTCTATTTCCTTGGTGTTAGTCATGATCTCTCCCCTTTCATTCATAATTTTATTAATTTGGGTCTTCTCCCTTTTCTTTTGGATTAGTTTGGCCAATGGTTTATCGATGTTATTTATTCCTTCAAAGAACCAGCTTCTAGTTTCATTGATGCATTCTACTGTATCTCTAGTTTCTGATTCATTCATCTCTGCTCTAATCCCAATTATTTCCCGTCTTGTGTGGGGGTTGGTTTAAATTTTTGTTGATTTTCCAGTTCTTTAAGGTGTAATGAGAGTTGGTGTATTCAGGATTTTTCAATTTTTTTGAGTGAGTCTTGGATGGCTATGTACTTCCTTCTTAGCTGCCTTTGCTGTATCCCATAGGTTTTGGATCGATGTATCTTCATTCTCATTGGTTTCCATGAAGTGGTTCAGTTATTCTCTGATTTTCTGGTTGATCCACAGATTCTTGAGCAGGATCATCTTTAGCTTCCAAGTGTTTGATTTTCTTCTGAACTTTTTATTGTGGTTGAATTCCAGGTTCATGGCATTGTGGTCAGAGAATATGCAGGGAATAATGGTTGAGCCCTGATTTGTGACCTAGTATGTGGTCTATTCTGGAGAAAGTTCCATGTGCACTTGAGAAGAATGTTTCTGCTGTTTTAGGGTGGAATGGTCTGAATATACCTATGAGATCCATCTGGTGTAATGTGTCATTCAAGGCTCTTGTTTCTTTGTTGATTTTCTGTTTAGATGATCTGTCCATTGCTGAGAGTGGTGTGTTAAGATCTCCTACAATTAATGTATTCGTATCAATATGACTCTTTATTTTGCTTAACGGTTGTCTTATGTAGTTGGCTGCTCTCATGTTGGGGGCATAAATATTTACAATTGTGAGATCTTCTTGATGTATAGACCCTTTGAGAATGATGTAGTGTCCTTCTATGTCTCTGACTACAGTCTTTAGATTAAAATCCAATTTGTCTGATATGAGACTCACTACCCCGGCTTTCTTTTGGGGTCCGTTGGCATGAAAGATGGTCCTCCATCCCCTTACTTTCAATCTGGAAGTGTCTTTAGATTCAAAATGTGTCTCTTGTAAACAGCATAGGGATGGGTCCTGTCGTTTTATCCAGTCTGCAACCATGTGCCTTTTCATTGGAGCATTTAGGCCGTTCACATTGGGAGTGATTATTGATAGATACATTTGTATTGACATCATGTTGCCTGTGAAGTTCATGTTTCTATAGATTACCTCTGTAAATTTCTGTTCTGTGTCATTCTTGGGTTTGTTTCTCTTTTATAGAGCCCCTCTTAGTATTTCTTGTAGTGCTGGCTTGGTGGTTGCATAATCTTTTAGACCTTGATGGTCCTGGAAGGTCTTTATTTCTCCTTCCATTCTGAAAGTCAGCCTTGCTGGATACATTATCCTTGGTTGCATATTTTTGTCATGTAACTTCCTGAATATGTCTTGTCAGCCCTTTTCTGTTGCCAGGTTTCTGTGGACAGATCTGACGTTATTCTTATGGTCCTCCCTCTATATGTAAGTGATCACTTCCTCCTAGCTGCCCTTAAGACATATTCTTTTGTTTTATGATTCATGAATTTCACAATGAATTTCACAATTATGTGCCTGGAGGTTTTTATGGCCTCATTGATCTTGGGGGGTGTCCTGTCTGCCTCTAGGACATGAACTTTTGTTTCATTCCCCAGATTTAGGAAATTTTCATCCATGATTTGTTCAACTATATCTTTTAGGCTTCTCTCTCTCTCAACTCCTTTGGGGACTCCAATAATTCGGATATTGGAGTGTTTCATGGCATCATTCATTTCCCTTATTCCGTTTCCATGGGATTTTAGCTGTTTCTCCAAGACTTCTCTTGCTCCTCCTTCTTAATCCATCTGTCTTCTAAATCACTGATATGATCTTCAGCTTCACTTACTCTGGCTATTAGCATATTTACATTAGATTGCATCTCATCTATATCCTTTCTAACCTCAGCTTTCACTTCTGTTACTATGGCTTCCACTTTGAAACTAATGTTCTTTTCTATGTTAGTCATTGCTTGGACGATTGCTGCCCTGAATTCCATATCTGTCATATTGTTTATGTTCATTTCCAGTAATTCTGTGACGGGGTTGCAGTCTCAGGGTTCTTCTTCTGTTGGATGTTCCTCCTCCGAGTCATTGTGGCGAGGAGTGGTTGAGGGGGTGTATAGCTAAATATATCAGCCACTATCCAGGTGAATTGGTCACTGGAAGGTTTTGGAGCAATCAGAAGTCACCACTGAAAAGGAAGAAGAAAGAAAAAAGAGAAGAGGAGAAAGGAAGCAAGAAAAGAAACCCCTGCCAGAGTGGGGCCCAGTGGTAGGATTTATATGGTACAAAACTACTACAGGGTAAAGAAAAAGGCCATAAAGAGCAAATGAAGAGATCAAAAAGCTAAGCCCAACCTGAATGGCTCCCAAGACCAGTATTTATATAATACAAAGGCAAAATAATTACACAGAAACACTGACAGACTAGGGTGGGAAGGTGAGGGCAGACACTCCTTGTGGGCAAGGAAAGTGTTTCAGATCCTCCCGGGTTTGTCTCGTTATTATTGTTGGAGGAGCCCCCTTTCTAAAGATATATGGAGATTATAACTGGTTGTATATAGGGGTAGTATTGAATAGGGATGCAGCATTACCTTGAAGGTCATAACAATATGTATATTTAAAAGAAAAAAGAATAAAGGAAAGAAGAGAGAAGAAAGGGAAAAAACAGGTAAAATAAACAAATAAATGAGAGGCAACAACAAGAAGAACAACAGAAAACTGAGGTATGTGTTTAAAAAAATTTCAAGGTAAAAAAATTGCTGTGGAGTGTTGTATTAAGTATCACGTTGTGATAAAAAGTTGGTTAAAAATTAAAAGAACAAAAATCGTGAGAATGAATTTTTAAGTTTAAAGTGGAAACTTTAAAAATAAAAATAGAAAAAAGTTAAGGGGCGCCTGGGTGGCTCAGTTGGTTAAGCGACTGCCTTTGGCTCAGGTCATGATCCCGGAGACCCAGGATCGAGTCCCACATCGGGCTCCCTGCTCGGCAGGAAGCCTGCTTCTCCCTCTCTCACTCCCACTGCTTGTGTTCCCTCTCTGGCTGTGTTTCTGTCAAATAAATAAAATCTTTAAAAAAAAAAAAAAAGAAAGAAAAAAGTTAAAAAAGCAAATAAGGTGAAAAACTGTATCAATAAAGTATACAGCTTTTGGGGCAGTACCAGGAGATTAATATATTGCTTCCCCCCCCCCCC